>JAMKCH010011677.1:0-32131 GCA_023653785.1 Ophioderma brevispina
GCCAGAGAAACGAGCACTGCATAGCTCTGCATCTAATGCATTTTCGGTCTTTATTTCAGAGTTCAAGCAGCCGTAATAATATTATATTTTCAGAAGGGGTGGGCCTATAATGCATGATTCTAGCAGAACCTATGACGAAGCGAAACTCAATGCAATGCGCGCGAGGGTCAAGTAAATGATACAAAGTTTGACAAATATTATAAAAGCTCGGAGCAACTGGCGAGCATTCAATTTGGATTAAATATGAAAAATACACGGTCATGATTTTCTATGATTTCATATTATGCACTATGTTGTATTCGTTCAAAAACTTCCTGACTTAAAGTGGTGTCTCACAAAAAAGTATATTGAGGCCATATACAAGCACATGCTTCATGCAATCATATCCATATCCCAAAAAATCATTATAAGTTTAGATTTTCAACCAAAATCGGAAATTTTATCAAGATTTTTACTAAACTAGGCTGAATATTTTGATGCTAGTGAATTTTCACAAACAAATAATGCTGGGTCAGGATTATATAACTTAGTGCAATTGATCAAACTGGTTCTGTATCAGTGATTTCTATCCTCTAGTCCCACTCACAAATCAATAATTGTGATGTCGTTGCCCTATTGAATGGTAGCAGTGACATCATATTCCTTTGTGAAATTGCAAGTAAAATTAATTGCAACAAAATACAAAAGCTGGCTTTCGATTTTTAGTGCAGATTACAGAACTTTTATATTTTGTTTATGTATGTGGATTCGATTGCATTTACACTTAAGTAACCGGGGATGGGGTGGTCCTAAATTAAAATGTTTATTCAGCAAAGGTCAGGGTCTTATATTGGTTTGATTGAGTTTAAAGGTATCTTTAAAAATTGATAAAATTACATTGAATTAAATTATGTAGGGTATACCTACACTTGTAGCATCTGGAATTTTGTCCCCCATTAAAATGTGTGGGGAAAGTGCCCCCTCCCCTGTAACCACGAGAAGATGCCAAGAGGGAAAATATACCCAACATACTTTAAATCAATGTAATTTTATAATTTTTTAAAGATACTTTTAAACTCAATCGAAACAGTATAAGACCTTGACCTTTGCTGAATAAATGTTTGACCTTTAGCCTATTTTGTTGTATATCTTTATATCGATGTATTTTACAGACAGGTCACCATAGACTTTTTACTCCTTGTTACCACACGAACAATTTGAGCTATACTAAATGTTATTTGGACCACTATTTAAAATTTACCCCTGTATAAACTTTACCCCCCCCCCTTCCTGTGGAAATTGCCGACATTTTCCAGAGGGACATGTGGGCTAAAAACCTTT
The DNA here is from genome assembly GCA_023653785.1 of Ophioderma brevispina. Taxonomy (NCBI): domain Eukaryota; kingdom Metazoa; phylum Echinodermata; class Ophiuroidea; order Amphilepidida; family Ophiodermatidae; genus Ophioderma; species Ophioderma brevispina. Next base: position 1,321 of record JAMKCH010011677.1, read on the forward strand.
GACCTTCAAATCAATCGTCAAATCTTACTTGCCAAAGATTAGTCACGGAATTGTACATTTACAAGTATGTGTTTGTATATGACCTCAATATATTTTCTTACGAGACCCTCACTTTAACTGTGAGGGCTATACACCAATGGTTGGAAAGCATTTAATGCGTACAATGATTTAAATGTCCATGATCCGGTCGGTAATAACCTCGTCCCCAGGGACCCCAGATTTTACCGGAAGTGGTCGAAATTTTGGTATCCGAACAAAGTTACTATTATTCTCATTTACCCTGTGGAATGTTAGGGCTAAAGGGTGTTTGGGTTGGATGTTTTGAGCGAAAATAGGCCCATTTTGGTCGACCAATATTAATTTTACACGGGTCAAAACGGGTTGAAATATCGGCGCGAAACTTTACAGATGGGGTTTTTGGTTGAAGGCCATTCTATTAAGATTAAAAATTTATAGACTTAAAATCGGGTCATCCTCCTTTTACATTGGCCCAAAAACAATTTGTGATCTAAGGTGATTAAAAAAAAACAATTAAAAAAAAACTTAATTAAAAATTTTTTATTTTTTTTCCTTATTTTAAAATGCAAACTAACCACACAAAAAAAACCATAAGTTTTGTGCATTATGATCAAAGTTCTCCATGGCAACAGTGGCGGATATTTGTTGAATATTATTCAAAACATATGTCAAACTTTATGAATGTTTTTGCAGAAACTGCAATGCTTTTTCAGTTACATAATTACTCCGCACGACATTATATTACCCTACCCTGTGTAATCTCTGGATTATGGTCTCGGTCTCATAGTGGTCACGTTTGGACAGCCATAAAAAAAACTCACTCCCATATCTGTTGAACCACTTGTAATATCTGAGACTAGGATTACGAAATGCACTTTCAACGACTTCTGATACATATTTTAAATGGCGGAGGAATTATGATGAATCCTACACTTCCTTGCAATATCCGGTTTAGGCTGAATCCGTCGGAACGAGAAAGTAAATCGCTTGCAAAGCAGGTGGGTAAGGAAGAGTGGAGGAAAAGTTCCAGGTCTGCAAGCTGCTTTCCCAAGCAAATACGTCGTCCTGTATTTGAAGGAATTTGCAGAAAGAAAATTTAGTAACGGTCTATCGATTTTTAAGCAATTATAGCCATTTTTCAGGAGGGCTCGAATTTAAAATTGTGAGATGAGATTATGACAGTTGTGTGGTACTTATTAAAAGCAGTGTGGAAACTGAAACTCTGTCCTCCCAATTATCACTGCAAATAATGTGGAGTAAAAAAAGTCCAGCTCTTAATGGTTGAGTAAAATCTTAGTCAAAGTTGAGTAAACTTACACAAAGCTGAGAATATTTTACCAACAATGACTACGATGTAGTCAACAATGAGTAAGGCTGTACTCAACTTTTGACTAGATTTTACTCAAAAGAACACTTAAGTGACCAAAGGGGGGGGGGGTGGGGGGTCCTCGGGACCCCATACACAATTGTTTTCGCGATGCAGCTTTGCGCGTGGGATTTTTTGCGCGCAAATTTTTTGCAATTGTCTGACTTTTAAATGCGCTCTTTTCACCAAAAGAATTGAAAAATCGTGCCAGGCCTTTAGTGAGTTAATTAGTGAAGGTCCCAATGGACCCCCCCCCCCTTGGGCACTACCCCACGGAAGTCATCTGGGAATATTTATAAATCAAAGAGAACCAACCAAATGTTTGTTTTGCTGATCTTGTTACACATACATCGGCCTTAGTAAACAATTAACCCTTTAGTGCTTGAAAAAAATCAATTTAATTCGAGGACGTTGCTAAAACTGCTATGTACAAAGTCTATGCGAAAATTGACGTGCATTTTGCAACCCCGTAAAAAATACAGGATTCCCAAAACTGCCAGTTTTGTGTTAAATATATGTGATTGGGTCTTCTAGAGTAGATATCAACAAAAAAAAAGGTTTCAAAAAGGTTTGATGTAAGCGCAAAGCTCATTTGAATTGTTCCGTTTTTTGCCATTTTAGCGTGTTTGGAAAACAATATTTTTAATTTTTTTGTATGTATAATTACTATAACAAAATTCATTTTTATGGATTCGGGTTGTATTAGACAATCTCCAATGTGGTTAAATTTGTCCAAAAAATTTCCCCCGGGAAAGTGGTTTCTTAGGGGCCCCATGGACCCCCCCCACCCCTTGGGCACAACGGGAGTGAAAACCCCTTGGTAACTTAAGTGTTAAGAGCTGTGTGTGACATTTTTACTCAACATGAGTAAAATAATTTTTACAGTGATGATTGAAACAGGCACATTCTTTACGAAAGACCTAATTGACTTCCTTGAACCAGGAATAGATTATTCCACAAGCGACATCCTTTGGGAAGTTTATGAAATTTCATGCAAAGCGAAATCATGCGCTTTTTCCGGCTATTTCATATTGAAAAATTAAAATTTCAGGAGCCGTTTGGAATATTATTATTATTCTAATTACAAAATTCTTCTTATGCGACACAGACAAGTTGGAGTTCCCATTCACAGTTACAGTTTAATGGGCCCAATTACCAATGCAACTCTGCCAAAAATTCTCATTTATAAACTGGGGCGCTTCTTCAACGAAACTGCTATCATTGACTTTAATTATTCTAAAGAGAGAGAGAGAGACGAGAGAGTGAGGCTGAACGAGAGAAGAGAGAGAGAGAGAAGGGAGGGGGGGAAAGAGAGACGGAAGCAACGGATTGCAGCAAGGAGAGGGGGGGAGGAGTTGAGAGAACAGGAGGAATGGGAAGGGCGGGGGGTCTTGGATTTTGGTCGGGTACCCATGTCGTTCCAAAAAAGAGGGACTAGCTACAAATGCGGGACTACGCTAGGGCAAATTCAAATAATCAGTTCTTTATTAGTCCAGCTGGGTGTATTCAAATTTCAGGTAAGATTGAGACTTGCTCATTGAAAAAAATGGAAAATTAACTTTAACATGTCAGTAAAATAAACCCTTTTCAGGTGTACATTTTTTACGTTAGGAACAAGTGTTATTTTTCTAATCTTTGGTTCTTTAAAAGGTATATTTTTTATTCAGTATTGAAAAGCAGGTCCCGCTAGGGGTATATTTTACCGCCAATCCCGGTCCCGTGAGGGGTATATTTTCATCGAAACGGGTATATTTTAACTTTGGAATATGGTCCGTTAGGGGATATTTCACTGAAAAATTGGTCCCGTTAGGGGTCACTTTCAGAAACCCCTGCGAACGAGCATGGGTAGCCCAACAGCCCTTGAGAACCCCACCCCCCGGGGGGGAGGAAGAGGAAGAGATTGATGAAGGAAGAGATGCGAAGGGAGAGGATAGGAAGCGAAGGGGGGGGGGGAGAGGAGGGGAAAGTCTATTCAGTAAAATTATCACCAATTAACTCCCCTCGAATTATTTTTTGTATGTGTAAATGAATCATATCATAGTGTGGAAAGACTCTAGGTTTGCGGTTGGTGGGGCTTGTGGAGATGGACTTAGTTCTCAAAGTATCCATAACAGATTTGCTGCTATTGGATGAAGTGGGACTTAGAAGCAGGTATGGTGACACCAACTTCCACTCTTTCATCAGGTTATCTAGGCTGAGGAGGGGTCTTGTTTTCAGTCCGGATCGTGCTCCAACGTTGCCGCGAATTAATTTTCATCGTGAGGATCCCGGTGGTCTTCGTGAAACAGGGAAACTACTACTTGACAGTCATTAGGCCCGGGCGAAGTCGGGTGTGCAGCCCGGTCTGTGAAAGCAGATATAGGCGGGAGGTGGACCTAGTCGGGGCTCAATAGACGACTAACGGAAATATAAAGCGTGAAAATAATGTTGTGTAAAGAGTAACTGAATCGATTGCCTTATGTTCACCATGTTCCGGACTGTATGAGTACGCCGGACAATGGTACTTCTACACCGGGTACACGACCACAACCCAATATGGAATGTCTAGTCAGAGCAACCTCGGATAGGAAACTACATCACGCGAAATAAGGTATTCGTCATCGCCGAGAGTTATCCCTTTCAAATCCTCGGCAAGTTTCCCCACGAGTGGACTGATGATATCTACCAGATATCTTGTAGCCAATGGGCCATGTTTAGTCAAAGATGGGGCGCAATGGTGTGTCTTGGGCAATGGGCTGCCATGTTTACGTGGGATAATCTCTGTCTCTGCTTGATGTTGCTTCAAGTTGAATTAGAGGTATATAGGCCAACATGTTTTAGACTGAAAGATAGCATCATAAAGATAGCCGGAATTTCTGGCCATCCACTGCACTTACCAGCTCCAAATGTCATTAAAGCAGGGTGCTTCTTAAATGATTTCCCCTCTTCAGACAGAAATCGTTCAGGATTGAACGTATCCGGGTCCGTCCATGTTTTCGGATCATGTTGAACGTTCCAAATATTGCCAAAGAGAGTAGTTCCCTTTGGGATTGTGTAACTCCTTACCTGTGGTGAAGCACATTTGTGAAGATGACGTGGATTATAAATCTGCGAGGAGTTATATTTTTACTGCGATATTGACCTTTTCAGAGGGATTTACGAAATAGTCGATCATGCGCGACCACCTTCCAAAATCGAAACATCACAAATCAGTCTCATTCTGACAATAAATTGATCGAATATTCTACCAAGTGGTGGCGATGCGGCAATTGTTTGGACGATGATCTCGCATGATCAGTGTATTTTGTAAATTTCCTCTTGAAAGGTCCATAGCAAGGTGTTTAATTACAATGAAGCAAAATGAGGCACTTTTTTAATTTTAAAGTGACAGGAGGAGATTTTTTTAGGATACGAATTTCTCTCAAATTGCACTGGATCAATTATAAACCACCCACCAAGAACGTTTCAAAGGTTTATTGGACAAACATGTACATAAGAAAAACGCAAATCTTGTTTTGAACTTCCCTGTTATCCTAATCGTCCCCATAGGAAACAATGCTTTGATTTTCTGTCGTGCACGACAGAAAATACTAAATCACCATTTTATTACATAAAGACGGCGTATTTGGCTTATTCACTTCAGGTATGATCTAATGCAGTGGTAAGCATTCCAAATATGCAACAACAAAAAAAAAACAGTTCGAAAAAAGGTTGGACGAGTAGAGTTACTCAAGCACCACCAAAATCTATCAAACGTGATTTGTAACCTAATAATATTATTTATCAATAAATGATTTACATGCATTAAACAAAAACAAAAAAATCTGTAGATTAACACACACACGCGCACACACACAGCCACAAGCACACAGCTACGTGGCACCACATACAGTTGGCTTGCCATACACGTTTAATAAAAGAGTGCGTACAGCTTACATTGACATCACAATTTGCTCCACGCATAGTGAAAGGTGCAACTGGACGGCTACGAAGCATCTCTGCTATTGTGGCGGATGTATACGGCAAGGAATCTCGATCTTTCATGGTCGGTGCCCTTTCCAAACCAACAACACTATCCAGTTCCTCCTGAATCTAACCAAAGGCAAAATAAGTATAAACCTCTCAAATGAATCGTTCGTGTTTATCGACTGAGGGAAGAGATGTTTTAATTGTTCCTGAGGATACCGATTCTTTCACATTATATATGTTCTTGGCCTCTTGGGCATGTTGGGAAAGACAATTATACATCACTCTTCACCGGTGCATTTTACCTGCAGGTGTAAGATGTTATGTAACAACCCTTCTTTTGGAGATTGACTGTCCCTCAAGGTCGTGAAGTAGGACCGATATATATATATATACAAAATACACTTGGCATTAGGCTAAGAGCAACCCAAAGACCCCAATTTATAAGTCAATGTATTGTCTGATGTGAACTTTTCAAACTGTCAGGTGGTATGTACACAGGATGGTTTAGAAGTGAACGAGAGCAATGGAGTGTGAAGTACGTCTATTAGTCTCTGTCTATTAGTAGTCACTACCTTTTACTAAAATCATCAGCTTTCTCAGAAGAAGCAAAACACTGAAAGTATGGGGTGCTTGAAATGTTCAAACTGTCAGGTGGTATGAGTAACCCCTCCCCGTCCCCCCGTCCCCCCCCCCCCCGACCGAGATGTTTTGTCGGTACATAACGGACCGTCGGTACATTTGTCTAAAAAGGTGTAAGCTGTTTTTAGCGCGTGGTGCATGATAGAGCTCCATGAAAATTGGCCAATACTACTACCCTATTAGTATGTTTGCGTTGGCGAAAATTTTATTCCCCTTCCCCCGTCCTCAGAATTTGGAGGCGACGGTAAAAAATAATTGGGTCAACCGGCGAGCGTAGCGAGCCGGGGAAAAATGTTTTTACACGTGTCGGTACATTCACAAATCTTTGCCCCCTCGTCAACAAAATCCTGGCTACGCCACTGAACTTTGAAGTGTTTTTTTTTTTGTTAAGCTTCAAATTAAAGCTTGTTGGATGTGAGCCTTTTCACATTCCTTTTCCATAGTGTCAGCTCTTTGAAACAGAGATCGAAGCACGGAGCGTTTAGCTGACACTGGATGATGGGAGTCAAAATTCAAGTACTGGTCGGTGTGAATTTTCTTGCGATTAGAGTAAAGAGTAAGGTCATGTATTCTCTTAACCAAAACATCGAGGAAAGCGATCTGTCCATTGGTCTCCTCTTCACGAGTGAATATGATGACATCCTTGCGAAGACTGTTGAGATGGTCAAAGAAAGACGTTAAATGGTCTCGATCTATAATACAGAAAGTGTCGTCCACATAACGTTTCCATATGCGCGGTGGATTAGGTGCAGTCAGAAGGGCTTCCTGCTCAAAGGATTCCATAAACAGGTTAGCCCACGGTGGGGAGGAGGAAACGGAAGAATCCATCGTTAGCCCATCGAGTTTGGGAGTAGAGGTCACCTTCAAACATAAATTACGTGTGGTCAAAAGAAACTCCAAGCACCGGTTCAGTTAGCGTGTCAGGGATGTGGAGGGTGTCCTAACAATCGTTGTCGCGTTAATCAGTGTCGTGTCAATCAGTGTCGGCGTAATCTTTGATGAGGTGGTATGTATACAGGATGGTTAGAAGTGGACGCGAGCAATGAGGTGTGAAGTGCGTCTATTAGAAGTCACTACCTTTTTGTAAAGTCATTAGCTGTTCCAGAAGATGCAAAAACTGAAACATGAGGGATTGATGATGGGCTAAATTACAGTGGCCGCTTTCATGTTGGTAACACCACACATTGATCGATGCAGTAGAACGAGGACAGGAGTCAAGAGTGCAGCATCATATTATGTTAAAGTTAGATGAAATGTAGGCACCATGCAAGAAGATCAATCGAAGAAAATGATGGACATCTACAGGAAACTAAAGGTTTTTTTTTTCCAACAGAACTCATGCTGGTTTACTTCACTCGAACAAATTGTTTTGGATTCCCAACAATAATCGTGCAATTTGGGCAATACTAGTACTTGTGTCTCGTTAACCATAAATGGTAGGAAGAGAATAGCCGAGCGTTTGAATGTGGATAAAATAACAGAGGGTCAACCATTTTTGGGTCCTAATGGGAGTGCTTTGATGTTTTGATGGCATTTGTTTCGAAATCGTTGAAGTTTTTTGTTTTTAAATTTAGGTCCCATCCAATTCCACACCTATGACACTTCGCTACGATGCAAGTGAAGGCAAATGCGACAGTTGTTTCTTGGAAGGCCAACAAGCCAATCAATGAACAGCATACCGACCTGGACTGTTGAATGAACATATTTCCCAGAGGAGGTGACGAAAAAATATTGAAATTGATTCAGTCCTGACTGGACATAGTGTGTCTGCTTTATTCAAATCATGAGTTTTATCAGTTCGCAAGGAGAGAAAAATGCCTATGGACACTGTCAAAGAACAGCGACATTCGAGGGCTTACCTGACATATCCGCGAAACCCAGAGAACGAAACGCCCATGGAACACGCTATTCCGTTTCTGACGTTATGCTTGCATGACGGAATAAGCGTGTAATCCATTGGGCGTCTAGTTTCGTTTAGAAAATACAGTAAGCCCTACTTCGACTTACGTGATGAAGTGGAGGATCAAGCAAAGGAACAACACCAAACCCCACAGGAAGTGTATTGTGGTAGTATCTGATCCCGCTCCGAATAAATCAAAGATGCTTCTCCACATGCTTCTTTCGCTGAACAAACCACTGTTGTGAACCTTTCTTCTTTTTGTTCATTATTGTCATCAATATACATGTCAATAATGTCAGCCATATAGATCGATCAAATGTCTTATGGTCATCAATGATACATTCAATGAATTCTCTTATTTTAGCTACGTTCTCACGAGTGTTAGCGTAATAAGGCATGTGGTACAGAATTGGCAAGAAATTGGCGGGAGAGAGATGTTGAAATGTATGATTTTGTTGTTTTCACAAAGACGACTGAGAAGGTCATTAAAGGTGGGTTGTATAGTCATATCGCTTTCCGAAACTTATGACACAGAAATATTTGTATCGCATTACTTATGAAGCGTGTAGGATTGAAGGCCAGCGTCATCTGTTGTCCAGTATTATCGCAAAGATGACGTGCTTCCCATTGATACGGTCTCCAAAACTTCTCTTACCGACACCGAAATTTCGGAAAGCACTCAGTCCAAATCGGCGACGCTCTTTATAGAATCACCACTCTTTCGAACAAAAAACTTCCTGCAATGTAAGATACACGCAAAAATAACGTGTTTAGTTACCCATGGACCAGAGCATGATACTAAGGAAGTTTGAAAAGCTTGAAATACACTTAGGCAAATCATTCCAAGTACCATTAAGAACATTTTTGTATATTATATGTAAAAAATAAAGTAGGCGGGCGATGTCATGGTTCCTTGTCTGTTCAAATTGGCAAATTACTCGCCCAGTTGCTGGGCAGATTCCTGGGGCAGGAACCAGTTACCCAGCAAAGAAACTGCCGAACTTCTTTTTTTTCAGCAGGTCTGGACGAGCTGTCATATGCCTACACCTTAATACAGGGACCGTCTCAATAAAAGTGTAATACTCGGAAATTGCTTGTTTTAGGCACGAAATAGTGTAGTGATTTATAAAAAAGTGATGTCAAATTCAAGATAAAAGGAACTATCTTTCAGTACAATTTACCCATCACGATAGCTTTTGTCAAGCTGGACTATACGCAATTGTTTGCAGGTAAAGCGAAATCCCAACTCTGTGACATTTTCATATAGCGATTTAGAAACACACGTTTTGAATAACATTTTTCAAACAATAGCATTGTGTAAAATAACAGGATCCGTAAAGGATACATTTTCCATGCTAAATCTTTAATAACTAATTTAAAGAATTCTACTTAATATTTCAACGTCAAAAATAAAAATATTGCACCAATTTCCATACTTTGGAGTTGATAATTGAAAAGTATCAGTTCCAATGACCTGCACTCAAAAAGAGAATGTACATGCCACCAAAAGTCATATGCTATATTCAACGCATGAGTCAATATCTCAAAAATGTTCAATTGAACCATACTGGTATAGTCATATGAGTTTCAAATATTGTTTCGTTTGGCACAAATGGAAGTCCATGATCTATAAGGTCTTCTTCTTGTATTGAAATTAAGTCCATAATCTGGGATGGGGTGAGAAATAAAAGTTCTTATCATCTGCTCAATCTCATTCTTCCTTTCGACATAATGACCACCTCTCGTGAAGGAAAGCGTTGAGGCTGTGAAACGCATACATTCGACAGTCCTCCCTGGCACTCTGCTACGGCTGGTTGCGTGACCTCGTCTGTGATCTTCTTTGCAGCTTCTGGGATTACTCGCGGGTGGTGTTCGTGCTCTTCAAATATCCCATAAATAAAAGTCTAACGGCGTCAGGTCTGGCGACGTCGATGGAAACTCAACGTCGTGACCGATCCAACACTCGGTGCAGAAAAAGTTCCTGGAGCCTGTCGTGTACAGATCGAGCACTATGACAGTGAGTGCACATCTTGGACCACCACCTATTCCTAATGGAAGCCATTACGTTCAGGGGATATCGCCAGTTTACGTAGAAGATGGGCACCGCTATAGTCATTAACAATATCAAAAGGTGGGGTTTTTTTTTATTTTTTTCCTTTTTTGTTTTTTCCCCGTTAATGTTCTCTGAGGAAAAGCGGGCCGACAATGGTACCGTTGCCCATCATGCCAATCCCCACAAGGAGTTTCTCTCGCTTCTGGTCTGTGATAGTCCAGTCATCAGGAGGGTTGCCTCTGGGGCGTAACGTCACACATTTCGCGGAGTTCACCATGGCATCGTCGGACAAGTGGCTTCGTCCTCAAATCAAGACATCCGACAAGAACCGTGGTTGCTAGTTAACTAGCCAGGGGACAGTATTGAAGCCTGCTTTGGTCATCTCCGTCCTCTAAGGAAGGCCTTGTTCCATGATATAGGATGCCACTGCAAACTAAGCGGGTGATTCGATGAATGATGATCTGTGGAGCGCTTAGAGGGGGTGTCTGGCGGAAGATGGTGGGATCTGCTTGGAGAGCACGCCGTACTCTGTTGATATTCAGCGGTGTTCTTGCAGTTTTTGGTCTTCCCGAATTACCAGAGTTCAAGTTTTAACTGGTGGCATAGTTAACATACTTCTGGTAGTTCCTTGTCACCGTGTCTGATGACTTCTGCAGCGTTTCGCGTTTCATGATACTGCAACACCATGAACACTCTCTCATCGATAGTAAACTGAAACTGTTGCCCATTTCCTGCTGCCATGTTTCTTTTTCAGGCACCAACATCCATCTGACAAGATTGCTAAAGATCATGATGAATGCACTTTCTGCATAATAGGATAGTTACATAATTGATATCATAAGAACAATGCACTAACACCAGTGCTTATTGATGGGTGCAAATCAATTATAACATAACAGTTTTCACACATTTTACACATGTTTCATTGCTATTGTTTGAAAATGTTATTCAGAAACGTGTTTCTATCGCTTTATTGAAAAGTGGCACAGAGTGAATTTCGCTTACCTGCAAACAATTGCGTATATCTCCAGATTGACAAAAGCTATCGTGATGGGGTAAATTGTACTGGAAAGAGAGGTCCTTTATCTTGAATTTGACATCAAATTTGTATAAATTTCGACACGATTTCATGCCTAAAACAAGCAATTTCCGAGTGTTACACTTTTATTGAGACGCCCTGAAGATATCGTCAGTCACCATGATCACAATATCCGTAATTATAAAAACATACACTATTCATACAAAGGGCTTCCAGAAGTTCAACAGCTAATATGGCATAGAAATGTTATTAATAATGTAACGTCTAACTGCCCATATTGTATGTTACACCCCCTGAAGGTCTCATTCCTGGGCTCATCTACCACAAATTACTTCCCATGTAAAAAACAGCATGCATGTACGCGGAAAATACCACAATGTAGTGAACGTATGCATGCACATAGTAAAGCTATAGATTCAAAATGCTCTCAAGTCACAGTATTTACAACTATTAACTCTCAGAGGTTAGAGCAAGATCCTGGACCTTTAAAATCGAGCTGCTAAAATGATTTACTTATACATAAGTGGTGCTAATTGATCAGATCTAATTCAAGAAGTTTTATAGAGGTTAACGGGAACTACCTTCAACAAAAAACCAAAATTATCATATTACCACCACTATATGTACAAGATCACGAATGCTCACACACCTCCTTATATATTTGGCCACTACACAATGTAAATGTCCAAGGAAGAGATGATAAACCTACTCCAAATCTTTATGGGACATTCAATTCATAAACGGGGCCAGAAAAAGAATACGGTCGATTTTTCATGAAAAACGGTGCATTTTGGAGGTAAGACACCCCCCAAAAATTGTCTTCAGAATGTATGTTTGTGTTTTAAACATTTAGGTATCCAATACCTATTACGGGAAAAATAATATTCCACAACACTTCTTAAGTTTCTGCCACAGTAGGCACACAAACATTTGTACAGCAAAAGAATAGGTTTATTACGTCTCAAAATTCTTTATTAAATAACAAAAATATGCCAAGTGTGACATTATTCAGAAAGGTTGATAGGAACAATTTTTATTTGTACACAGTAAAGTTTGAGTAGCCTAAAGAACTAAGAATATGACTCCATTTGTTTATTTATTACGTTATCCTTGAGTGTTGAATTCTGCCTAAAAATTACGGCCTTATAATAAACAAATATTAAGATACATTTTTCTAATTTATTCAACGAACATTTAATTGACACCATCTCATTCCCGAGCCAAATTATAGTTGAAGTAAACTAAAACGCATTCAACGTAATAAACGATAACGTAATTTACACAATACCGTAGTAAACATTTTTGACCGTTTTTCACATCTCCCATTCACGAAGATGTATCGATTGAAAGTTAATTAATTTTTGTGGTCGGAAAATAAGTATCTATGGCCAACTCTTGATCAATTTTAACAGATGTTGGTTGCTGAGAAATGTGGATAACGTATACACTTCCTTAAAAAGGTCACATTTTAAAGTTCAAACATTACTCAGACTTTCTAATAGTCATTGTGAGCTGAAGAAACACTATTTCCAACTGCCGCATTATGTTTATCTTGAACTAAGATGCACAATCAATATCTTAGTAGAAGCTTTTACCAAACTTAGCAACTGCTGTGTGGAAGGTAACGAATAAACAAGGTTACGGACATTTGTTTGTGTTTCAAAAATTAAAAAATAAATTAAGAATACAAGGCAACAAACGTAATTATACAGTTTCTACAAGTTTGGCAACAAGAAATGGTGATATTTGGAAGAATTCAAGATGCTAAGTATTTTTTCAATTTTTTATAATTTTGATGTGGTGTTTCGGACATCAATTTACTCCTATTTTTCGATGTTTGAAGGCAATATCTCTATAGAAAAGAAAACGGAAAGCATGGCAAACTATATATGCCCAAATGCAGCTCAACGGCTCCTATCAAAATATTACCGTTTTGTTCCGATAAAGTATTGTTGAAAAGTTTTATTAACCAAAGACACAACATATTTGGAAATGCACCGTTTTCATGAAAATCGACCATACACTACCAGTGACATCATTAGTGATACTATTGATTTTCAGTCAGTGCCATGAATAGATTCACACCAGTCACCTGGAATGTTCTATTACTCTCTGAAAAATCAATAGTTTCACTAATGATGTCATCACCAACCCAAATATTGAATGCTTTGGTCCCTCCTTGTAGACTTGACACAAACCACATCAATTATATTTGCATTTCCTGGGACCTTTAACAATATCTACCTATAATAAAAGAAAATGAGCATGATATGAGTTATTGGGGTGCAGTACTTTGGAATGGGCTAGATACCTGAAAAGTCCCATAATGTTCATCAGTTTAAAAGCTATTGAGCTTAATCTAAATGTTAATGATTACAAGCTGTCATTGCCCATGCATAATTTGTCCAACTGCTTGTCATTTATGAGAGCAATTACGTTAGAATTCGCCATTTCAATGTTAAGTTTGATCATTGTGAAACCGTTAATACCTTCAATTGGCGCAATCTTTTGAATCAACGGTGGGATGTTGCGATCGACAAAATGATCTCCTTTTGTGACAAGGACATCTTGAAACGACTCAGCATCGTTGATAACAATTGCCATCAAAACAGGACCTACATTTATACTGTATATGCTACCGTATCTCTGTGCTAGTTTGGTCATAGCGATGTGAGGTTGTTTTCCTGGTAAGAAGAACCATGGTCCCGGTGGTAAGGATTTAGGTCTTCGGAAGAACCATAGCGTCGCTAAAAACACGAGCAAACCAACTAAAACAGTTTGTGGTGTAAGTTATTACCAGCGGAAGCGACAAAGTAGTCATGATATTTGAGATTACTTGCCAATGGACAACACATATGGCAGCTATTAGAAGAGTAAAAACCGCGCAACGATCGCACTCAGGTATCGTCGTATCAGGTAAACATGTTAATACTAATGTGAATGTTGGTTGAGTAGTTGTAGTAACACAGTCTAATCCAACATATATATAGTAAGCTGATGGTTGTCTGATTTTCAGTCGGTTCAAAGTCTTGTTTGAACATAACGAAATGGACGTGGACACGGGCGTTTCCAGGGTTTCACAAACCAAGTGCTGGATCGCGGATGGTATTCTGTCACAGATTGATGGCGGCAAAGGCTAAGATTTCACACCACTAAATAAATCTGGTCTGGCACCCTCTGGCCGAAAAGTGTTTGGGAAAAAAGGTAAAAAAAAAGTGACGTTAAGTTCAAATTGAAAAATAGTAGGAACTGGAACTTCCTGGGCCAATTTTGTGGTTAGAAATTATTTTAAAGGTAAAAATCAAGCAAAATATCAAGACTAAAAGGTGTGTGAGGCTACTACAGTGGTAAATTACAGTACTAATTTTTACACCCATCCACAGTTCAGAGGGGATCGGAATCATCGATTGGCTTCATGCTTCAGTAGTTCGAAAATTCCGTGGTCAACTTATGATTTTTCTTTCTGAATGGGATGCAGAGGTCTAGCAGTCCAAGAATGCATATTAAAGACAACTGAGCGCTTCGTTATGAGGACATTTACGTTTTAATTAGGGCCTTTTGTACATAAACCAATGGCAATTGTATTTGGTGGTGTGGGAAACCTGAGAATGGTTATCTGGCAATATTTTAAAGGATTTACTTCAAATGTGCAGAATGTAAATATTCCATTTTATAGGTGTGTTTTGAGGATTTTTGACGGTTCATTGAAAAACACAGGACCCCACCATAAGAAAATGACATTGGGCATTTCACACAAAGTTGAAATCTATTCCTTATGATGTTCAATAATCACTTGAAATGAAAAACGTAACCAAACTTCTGAGGCAGCTGACCATTTTAAACTTTTTGACTTTCAAATTAAAAACATTAAGGCGACCATAAAGCCAAGTAAAAAAATAAACCAGTTGATCGTCCCCGCCGCTGCGAATTTTGGACGCCGCACCGATTTTTTTTATTACTTGTTATTTTACATAAAACACCAAAAAAAGGCTAAAAAAGGGGGGGGGGGGGGACGAAGTCAACAAAAACTATCGAAACAACTATGAAACTCCATACATTTTGAAAGTGTATCCTTCATATTTCGTGAGCAATTTCTTCAAAATTTTCTTGGACATATAAACCTACTATTGCACAACACAATCGCTAGCAAAATCTTCATTGGCGGACCTACCGTGTTGTGTATGGGTTGCTTTTATTTGCATGCAGTGCCAATTGTGTAGGTTTTTTCCCCAAATTAAAACAAATTTTACTATTCACTTGTCATTCAAGCTGTCGGCTGAAGATGTTTGTGATATTGGCCAATTTGCTTGCACATGGACATATGGATTATAACCATTTTAGTTGAGTTATATAACTTCAACTGTGCCATAAAACCATCTTCAAATAGCATGGCGGCTATCTAGACACCGCGCGGGCGGCCATCCGTGAAAAAAAGATATATAACAAATTAAAAGGACCTCCCTCCCCAACTTTTTTTCAAAAGTCCGGACGATCGGCTAGTTTATTTCTTACTTGGCCCTAACATATTTAACATTGCATATTTTGTGGTTTGTGCGGGGATTAGTGGCCAAAGTCGGCAAACTGTTGAAAAAAAATCTGAAAAATACAAAAAACTTAAAAAAAAAAATATCACTGTCTGCTGTACCAATAATCAAATATTTGCACATTGTATGGCACACAACGTTTTTTTAGAATATTTGCAGGTGGTTGAATTAATAAAAAAAAAAGTTGACCAAGTCTCAATCGAGTTTTACTCAATTGTGAGTGTTTCCACTCCACATGTTTGAAAAATACTGCAAGTAAACTTGCGTCATCCCATGGCCAGATGACATTCTGGAACATGAACTCAGATGACCTTTGACCTTGGTCCATGACCTTTGACATCATCCACATATGAAGGTACGCCTATTGCACCTTAACCCCCCAAGTCTGATATAAATTGGATCGATTAAGCCCAAATTAATTGGTCGAGCTATGAGTTGCAAAAATATTGGGCGAGACACTGCACAGTCGAGCCCAATATTTTAAAACTCAATAGCGAGACCAATTAATATTGGGCGTAACGTAAATCATCCAATTTTATCATTATCATGTTTTGGATCCGATATTTTCACACACTTGGATTCCTCAAAACATGATAATGGTGTAAATCGGACTTTTCGAAGGAGGCGTGAAAAACGAAAACCTAACCAAACTGACACACACACGCACACACACACACACATACACGCACACACACACACATACATACATACACACATACATGCTTACAAGAGCTACATTGTGGGAGTTTCACTGAAAAATCTCTTAAAAAGACACTTTTTTAGACATTTTTTCAGAAAAATACACTTTTTCAAAACTATATAAGGAAGATTTCAAAACCTATATAGTTTTGAGATTTTTCTCTTAAAAAGACACTTTTTTAGACATTTTTAAGATTTTTTCAATTTTTTTCAGTTTTTTTTTTCACTTTTTTTTAGAGTTTTTCTCAATTTTCTTAGCCAAGAGGATTGCGCCGCAGGCCTATTATAGTACTAAAACTAGAAAAATCCTCTTTTCTACTCTTTTAACGGAATAAACCTCAATACTAGATTGCAGTTTATTTCGTTATAGGACAATTCGTAACATAGTAACTCTAGAAAAAATACTCCCACAATGAAGAAAAAATACACCCACAATGTAAAAAATACTCCCACAATGTCTCTTTATACCAGAAAATACTCCCACAATGTATCTGTAGTAAGTACACACATACACACATACATACACATGCAGCATGACCTCAGATGACCTTTGACCTTGGTCTACGACCTTTGACATCATCCACATATGAAGAAACCCCTACTGCTCATTAACCCCAAGTCTGGTTTAAACATTGTTAAATCGGAATTAAACTTTTCGAAGGAGACTTAAAAACATACGGACATGCGTGCTATCGCAAAATCCCCCTCTGCTTTTCAAGCCAGGGGGATAAAAATGGCAACCATTAAAAAAAGAATGGAATATTTGCATGAGAAAATATGTCATCATGATCGTTTCATATTTTTGTATGATGGCCATTTTAATTAGGAATTTTAGAAACCTCACAATTGAGCTTCCCAAACAATGTTTTTGA
Source organism: Ophioderma brevispina (assembly GCA_023653785.1). Taxonomy (NCBI): domain Eukaryota; kingdom Metazoa; phylum Echinodermata; class Ophiuroidea; order Amphilepidida; family Ophiodermatidae; genus Ophioderma; species Ophioderma brevispina. The sequence continues at coordinate 18,399 of JAMKCH010011677.1, forward strand.
ATTCAGTATACTCAAATTATCATAAAGGACTCGTTTGTCACTTGATAGCCAGGTTAAAATGCAATGCATTTCATAATGACACCTAATGATAAAAGAAATAATTATATAATTCGAAAATCATAAAGAAATTAAGAAACAAATATATAAACACACACAGAGGGCGAAAAAATGAAATTATTATACTAAATTTGTCAACGAACATTGAAGTGAAAATAGCGCCATATTTATGGGGATTCGAACCCGGGCTTATAAATCATCATACCTATATAACACAACACACAGATTTTCTCAGGGGGGGGGGAAGGACGCCCGATGTTCGATACTAGAGTTGGGATTTTGGAGGTTGCCAGGCTCCTGTGGAGCTCTATGTAAAAAATCCCTAAATCGGCATTAATATGCCTGATTGATTCCTCCAAAACCGCTTGATGAATTCATTCAAATTTTACCATACGGCAAGAAGACATCATTTAAAGCAATTTTGTTCGGCGAACTTTTAGTTCGTAGAAGAAATTTGGAGAAAAATGCATTTGAAAATTCAATTTTCGCGCCATTTCAAAAATCCCTAGACTGCTGAGAACGTTATTTATTCAAATGTAGTCCCATTCTCATGTATATGAGGTCCTGGGAGTACCACGTGTATTGACTCCACGAGGTCCGAGCACGAACGTATACAAACGCACACGAGACTACGGCGCTCATGCAACACAACGCAGGGGGGGGTAGGACACGATCTGCTCGATTTGGTTGGGCATTGGGGATTTCCAAACGGTAATTTGGGGAATTGCTACGTGCATTTACTATGGCAGTCTCGGTCCCAGTGACATTAAAAAATCATCTCTTAAACCTTTGTTCAAAAGATCTTAGTAATATCATTATAAATTAAGAAAAAAATATTGACTTCAAATCCGTCGGGGTTAGTGGATTAACCCCACTGCAAAATAGTGCAATTTCCAATAACGGTCATTTAGATTTAAATATTCGTGACCAGGCCTAGTCTTTAGTCAAGTCTGTGTGTAACCGTTCGATATGCGTAAGAGCGCCCTCCTACCATTAAGGCTTTGAAACAAACTAGCACCCGGAAGTGATTGATGCCGTTTGAAATTTGCTGATTGCTGTTAGGTTGGCATGTCCTACCCCCCTGACACAACGTATACCCGACGTATTGACAGGCCTGGCTCATATCGCACCACATTTTGCTCAAATTTCCTTTCCAAGACCTGATTTGTCATAGTTGATCGCATTTTTTTGTGAAGTTAACGTACAAGATTCGTTGTATGGGTGTGGCCTTTTGCAGTAAACCGTTTTCGCACAGTCATGACCGAAAAATGACCGTATCATGAGCCTTTAACACCATAGAATCTATATACATGTTTAATGGGCATTTATATAGAGTGCTAATTTTCCGAGGGATGCCAAATGAAATCCGACCTTCCCCCCCCCCTGATTTCTATTATATAATTACTTTGTAGCCTGAAGTTCTTACCACTATACCACGCAGGGCTTCTCGCAATCGGCCCGCTTTTTAATCACTATAGTCCGGGGACAGAATTACGCCGAATTACTGATGCGAGTATGTACCAATGTTTGTCAAACGGCGGTGCGCGGACTGCGACTGGTTTGAAAGTCTTGTATGGGCGGGGCGTGTTCGAACAAAATATGATTTAAAATGTCAAAACATGCCCTATTTGAGTCGAGTTTTCGACACACGGACACAATCATTTCAATAAGCTTTAAATGTTCACAGAATATTCGCACGGCCGACATTTGCTCTGCACCGTCAAATTACGTCAGACATCTTATTCTGTCCCGGACTATAAATGCTTTCGTCTGGTAGTGTTGTTCTATATTATAGGCCTATATTTTTAAAATTAAGGGCATAGGACTTTATGTCACAGTAATACAAGGTCCTAGGACCTGGGGACGCTCAATTTCGCGATAGGCCTAGTTGTAATGAATCTGAGTGTCCCCCAAAATAGAGTGTCCTAGTCATACATAGGGCCTATGCATTTGTTTCAGATACAGTATAAATTCATCGAGATTCCTCAGCGATAGTCTGGATAGGACAGCTAATATCAGAGAACGAGTGTCCATAGGACACCAGGTTCTAGTGAGTGTCCTACAGACAGTAGGTTACAAAGACCGATGCGTCCCACGGCCAACGGGTTATAGAGACCGAGTGTCCGACGGACGGCACATTATAGAGAGCGAGTGTCCGGCGGACAGCAGTTTTAGAGACTGGGTGTCCGTAGGACAGACAGCAGGTTTCAGAAACTGGGCGTAGGACGCCCAGTCCTGTCCTACGGACAATTTTGTGACACTCGGTTTCTTTATGGATTCCGGAAGTGCCCGAAAAGCGTTTCGATACGGTTCGGAAAATTTTCTGCAAAAATTAAAAATTTAAAAAATATTCTTACAAAACGTTAACGTATTTTCGCAAAACTCTTAAATACTTTTGCAAAACTCTGAAATATTTTTGCAAAACTTAAATATTTTTGCAAAACTCTGAAAAATATATTTTGCAAAACTATGAAATTATATTTTTGCAAAACTCTGAAATTTTGATGCTAACTCTGAATAATTTGCTACAAAACATCTGAATTTGTTTTTGCAAAACTCTTTTTGGAAATATTTTGCCAAAACTATCAAATTTTGCAAAACTATTATATTGTTGAAAATATTTTTTTTGACTCCAACTGGGCTAAACTTTAGAATACCCTACCACATGATCCGCCGCGGAAGCCAAACCTTTTAAAACCCAGGCAACGGCGACAGCGCGAAGCCAAACCTATTTAAAAACCCAGGCAACGGCGACAGCGCGAAGGCTGTGCCTGGGTTGTAACGTTGTCGAATAAGAAGTTACACACATAATAGTGATTCATTTTAATATGCACATGATAAGAAAACTATGAGCATTTGAGTTTAAATTTAGTTGTTCTTTACGATTTTGGCATTTCCCGTGTGTTTTTCTTCAATAAAGTTGTTTTAAACCACGAACGTTCGAGTTTAATTAAGATTGAGCTTGATTTGTTCTAGTATTTAGCTGATTTGTTCTATTTTTAGCTTGATTTCTACTAATTGGCTAAAGTGCCTTTTCCGATATTTTGATAATTTTGGCCTTTTCCGTTGTTTTTAAATAAAGTTGGCGAGTTTAGTTTTTTAAATAAACCATGACGTTCGAGTTTTAATTTAGATTGAGCTTGCTTTGTACTATTTGAGCTTGATTTTTACACGATTTGGCTATTTGAATAAGTGGGATTATTAATTGTTATGGCGTATACATCGAGGTGAAGCTATGGTTTTTACACGGGAACGGAGACAGCGGAGCAGCGGCGACAGCGGCAACACCAGACTTGAGGAGTTGACATTTTTTTGTTACTTGTGGGCCCTGAGGGAAATAGTTAACATTTAATTTAGATTGTTGTATTTTTACGATTTTGTTTAATCCTGTGGCCTTTGCCCGTGTTTGTTTTTCAATTACGTTCGAGTTTAATTAGAGTGGAGCTGATTTGTTCTATTATTAGCTTGATTTGTGCTATTTTAAGCTTGATTTCTACTAATTTGGCTAAAAGTTGGCCTTTTCCCGCTATTTTTGGCTAATTTGGCCTTTTACCGTGTTTTTAAATAAAGTTGGGAGTTTGTTTTTTAAACCATGAAAGTTAGAGTTTTAATTTAGAGGAGCATGATTTGTGTACTATTTCGGTTAATTTGGCTTTTCCGGGGTTGTTTATTAAAAAAAAAATAAAGTTTGGATTTTTGTTAACCTCTGCATGACGTTGTTGACATCGCGTTTTCTCTTACCGAGTGTGAAGCTGTTGCTGGCCGGTGCAGGCGGCGACACCGGAGACAGCGACAAGACTTCAGATGTTTGCTCATTATAGATGAATTGATACAACACAGCTTTCGGAATTGCGAAGAGTGGATTTTATCCCATGCAGCGGTGACAGCGGCGACAGCCCAACGCTAAAATAGCTATTTTATAACAGGGCATGGAAACGCCTTTTATAGTAATCGTATTTTGGTCCTTTAAATTATCCTTCATACAAGGTGCCGAGTAAAAACTATGATCTTGCGAGATTTTTCTATAGTCAAATTTTAAGTCATTTCAAGTTATCACGCAAGAAATGCAAGTTCGGGCGACCATTAACTTAGATTATGTTCAAGTTAAACCAAGCCGCCGATTTATGTGTGTTGTGTTATCTTATATAAACTTCGGTATCGGAAACAAGGGTGAAAATGGTATTATTAATTTTCATATCCACAAGTGTTTCCACAAATAAAAGGTTTTCCACAACATTTAATGTTTTCCCAAAAACATCCGAATCGCCCGTGTACCGGTATTTCTTTCTGAACAAAATACGCGGTTGATAGTGTTATTATTTATATTTAACGAAAAATTGAACACAAAAACTCTTACCATTTAACATGTGTTCTTTATAAACGCAAATTAACGAACACAAACTATCATTTAACATTACTTTTAATTCTATTTTAATCATTTTACCTTTCTTAACCTACTGATAAACGAACAAAAACTCTTAATCATTTCAAACATACTCTTAAAATATTTAATCATTTTATTTTTCTACACAATAAACGAACACCAACTCTTAACATTTGGAAATGTAAACAATAAATCAATTATTATCATTTTAGTCTCTAACGCATTGACTAAACTAAATACTCGTATTATCTAACATGTTTTCAAATGACATATTTTATAAACAAGAACAAATTTAAAATATTTAAAAACGAAAAAACCAAAACCCAAAAACTAAAAATCCTTTAGCTCTCTAGATTTCACAGGGTAATGAGAAAAAATAGCTTACTTTTTGATAAGCTTATTTCAAGTTGATAACTCAGGTAAACTCTGGAGTTCTGGGGACCGAGGCTTAAAACAAGCAAATGAGTTGAATCGTCTTTAACCGCAAGTAAAATGTCCCGCCAATTGAAAATGTTTTCGACTTTCGCATCGCAATTGAACCATGTTTTCTCAACCACCAAGGGTGAAGATGTGTCGTTCTTTAATTCTTTGAGAACTAACGGCGACTCAAGTGGCCGTTCAAAATTACATATGTCAATTTTTGCTTCAAAATCTAAAAAAGTTAATATGTTTCGAAACTATTCTTGACAAAGACACAGGTTTTCTGGCAATGCAATTGGGTCTTAGGAAAACAAATACTCAGATATGATCCTTACAAGGACTCCATTATATCCTTCTTAGAAAAACAAAGATTCAGATTTAATGATCTTCTAAGTAGACCCACTATTAATTTAACCTGTTTTCAAAACAGCAAGGGTGAAGTTGAATCTTTTTTAACCAGCCGCAATTAAAATGTCCGACAACCCGCAATGAAAATGTTTTCTAAAAACATTTACTCGCATCGCAATTGGAGTGTTTTCTAAAAACCAAACAAGGGTGAAAGTGGTGGTACGTAAAGATATCCTTCTTAACATAAACCATTATGTAAACACAAACTGCAATAATTGAACAAGTCTTAAAATCTTGGGCATGTTGAATTGAATTGTTCTCAACCCGCATTTAACAAATTTTCTAAACATAATTTACCGGCATCGCATTGTGTTTAATTGTGATCCTTACAAAACTCCATTATATCCTTCTTTAGAAAACCAAAGATTCAATTTAATGATCCTTCTATACGAAACACTCTCAACGTTTCCAAAACAAGCAAGGGTTTCTTTAACCCGCAATTAAAAAATGTTTTTTCTTCTAACATAGTGTACTCACATCGCAATACAGTTTTTCTAAATAACAATACCCAAAGGTGGGTCGTTCTGTAAAACACCCAAACTAACATTTAACATGTTTTGTAAAACGGAATAACGTGTCTACACTCTTCCTGACAAAGTTACCAGGTTTTCTTTCTAGTCAAAAATTAGAATATTTGGAAACAAAATTCATTAATGATCCTTCTAAGTTGAATCATCCTACGTGTCTTCAAAAACAAAGCAATGGGTGAAGTCGAATCGTTCTAAAACCCAAAATTAAAATGTTTTCTAAACAGAGTTTACGCGCATCGCAGTTGAATCGTTCTATAATCCGCAATTCAAATATTTTCTAACATACATTACTCGCATCGTGAACTCCATTATATCTCCTTTAGAAAACAAATACAGGTTTCTAGTCAAAATTCTAGCAATTGGAACCCGTTCTTTAGAAAAACAAATTTACTCAATCATGAATAAAACACACAGGGTGAAGGTAAACAAAGATTCCTGCAATGGTTTACAACTGCTACTCGTAAGATCGGGCCTTGTATACGTCCAGTCCAGATATGTAATTAGTAAAATTCTCTATTGAGGATGTCATATAGGTAGGCGTATTATTATGAGACTGAGATATTTGAGTATCAAAAACGTTTCTGGATTTAAAACACTGCAGAAATGTATAGGCTCAATTTTTAAGCTACATTGCAAAAAAAAAAAAAAACTAGACAGATAGAAAGGAAAGATTTTGTTTGGGACTTTTGGAATGCGGGACAGCTTATATTGACACTATGTAAACATGGTAAAACACGACGCATGCGGGAGAGTGAAAGCCAAGAAATCTCAGTGAGAGGTCAATATTTGCATACATAATATTGTTATTTTCTGAAAGTGTACCGTTAAGTGTTGCGTGTGTGGGGTATTTTGTAACTACAAACAGACGTTTTATTACCGCTGTTTTACTAGGATAGCCGCGCACACACACATGAATAAGTGTTATTCGTTACCCGCAAATCCTATGTTAACTGGCATTTTATTCAGTAAGTTTCATTTACCGCCCGGTCAAATAGAAGATATTTTTTTTTATATCATTGCAAGTTTCGGAACCACCACCAAATGTAACCAAAATGGCGATGCAGGACTATGTCTTATAGCGATGTACTACACGAGCCTTTTCGTTCACCCCTAACCAAGCAGTATGGGATGATCAATGATGTCAACAGCACACATGTGAAACTTAAATCTTAAACTTGGAGGGGCGGCAGAAGGCGTACGGCGTCGAAACCCTCACACAGGTCTCAACTGTGACCAAGTTTCGGTGTTGGGTTTGCTCGTGAAGTGTTTGGGTTTTTGTGTTTGATATATGGTTACTGTTTACAAATGACTTTCAGCAGGTAGGCCACATTGCTCGGAGATATTTTGGAGCATATCAGTCGTTCCTTCACTTTCTACATTCGAAGTACAAGCAATTAATGGTAAGTGTATGTTATATGGGAAGGGTAAGTGGAAATATGGGTTACGAGTTGGTTACGAGTAGACCTGTATAAGTTACGAGCGTGTGTAAGTTACGAGTTGCTGATTGCGAGTTGCGACTAGGCCTACTATTGCGAGTTGCATTTTGAAATGTGCCGGGCGAGCTGAATTTTGTGAGAATAGAGGATGTGCATGTGATGTGAGTGACGAGTTCTAGAATACGTGTTGCGAGGTGGATATTCGAGTTGTCACTTAGCGAGTTCTCCATATTTGCGAATTGCTTTCATCATTGTGTCAAATCGTTTAGGGTCCGTTCATTATTTACGAGGGAGGGGGCTGGGAAAAATATAGGGAGTTTGTGTCATTTTTGATTTTACAAATATAGAGGTTATGCATTTTTTTAGAAGAGCAAGGGGTTATGCAAAATTGCTGTGTTTCGGCATATGAAACAATGAATATGTATAGTTTTATTAATTTATGAAATAAAACTTTGGGCATAGAATACAAATAATTTATTGTGAGGCTGATATATGTAGGCCCAATTATACCAAAAACAAAAACAAACAAAGGTTATAGTGTGTTCACTATAAGATGAAACATGACAATTGGTAAAATACATTGCACTAACACTAGATAAGACAAAGGTCATAGCAACCCTAGGGTAAATATACTATAGTAGCTATAGTCTATTTTGGCACAACTTAATTGGAGTATCTCCTATAACCAAGTGTGTAGAATATAAGGGGTAAAAAAAATGGGGTCATGTTCCACCTTACAGTGAACAGGGTATTGTAAGAAGTGTTTCTAGAGCGTCTTGTACACTGCCAAAAGCAATGATTATATAGAAACACTTTTCTAAACACTATTTTGCTCCACCTTTATAAACATATTCGTTTTGAAGTTTTTGACCAATGCACTTGGTGATACTCTCAATGATAAGGCCAACCTCAAAAGATAAGTGCAAAGCTTGTGGGAACCGTGAGACACTCCATCATGTCCTCAATAATTGCCAAACTAACCTGGAAGTGAAGCTTGACCTGCAGCTTACTTATCAGCAGCATCTCGAGTCAGTATGTGCAAAGGTATAAGTTACCTGCAACATTGCGTATGTCTCCTAACCTAAACCATTTCAAAGCAAAATTGAAAACATATCTTTTTCCAAGTTAATTACATGTATGTTGTATATAGTTTTTAAGATTTTTTTTTTTTTTTTTTTTTTTTGATTTTACAAATATAGAGGTTATGCATTTTTTTAGAAGAGCAAGGGGTTATGCAAAATTGCTGTGTTTCGGCATATGAAACAATGAATATGTATAGTTTTATTAATTTATGAAATAAAACTTTGGGCATAGAATACAAATAATTTATTGTGAGGCTGATATATGTAGGCCCAATTATACCAAAAACAAAAACAAACAAAGGTTATAGTGTGTTCACTATAAGATGAAACATGACAATTGGTAAAATACATTGCACTAACACTAGATAAGACAAAGGTCATAGCAACCCTAGGGTAAATATACTATAGTAGCTATAGTCTATTTTGGCACAACTTAATTGGAGTATCTCCTATAACCAAGTGTGTAGAATATAAGGGGTAAAAAAAATGGGGTCATGTTCCACCTTACAGTGAACAGGGTATTGTAAGAAGTGTTTCTAGAGCGTCTTGTACACTGCCAAAAGCAATGATTATATAGAAACACTTTTCTAAACACTATTTTGCTCCACCTTTATAAACATATTCGTTTTGAAGTTTTTGACCAATGCACTTGGTGATACTCTCAATGATAAGGCCAACCTCAAAAGATAAGTGCAAAGCTTGTGGGAACCGTGAGACACTCCATCATGTCCTCAATAATTGCCAAACTAACCTGGAAGTGAAGCTTGACCTGCAGCTTACTTATCAGCAGCATCTCGAGTCAGTATGTGCAAAGGTAGGCCTATCTTCGAGGAATAACCTCCTGTGCCACGTTGCTGGATCTACATGGGGTGCTCTGGTTCTGGTCTACAGTGCTGCTGAATATGCCGCCCGAGCATGGTGCAATTTAGCTCTCGCACAAAGAGAGCTGAACACAGAGTTTACTCAACGAGACAGAGAACCATTCTGGCTGCCTACGTCCTACTCCGAATATATCCATGGTGCTTTCAGGCATTGCCACCTGCAGGATCCGGAAGAACAATCACCGGCATAAACTGGTGAATAAGGCTCTGTCGACAACAAAGTTACTGCCGCATAACACCGTCAAAAAGAATTCACACCAGCTCGGCAGAACAGAGACGCGCTATTGTCAACCTTTCTACCGATACGCTGCTAAACCATCATGTGTCGTAGCCAGCTTTTTTTCAGGGGTGGCAAAGGGGCGGGCACCTATTTTCAGGGGGGCAAGCATCATAGTACATTTGTTAGTATAGTATAGGGCCTATGTAAATCACTAATTTAAGGGGGGCAGAGGGGGGGGGGCAAGTTCCCCACAGGGGGGCAGCTGCCCCCCCCTTGCCCCCCCTCTGGCTACGTCCACTGTAAACCACCAGCTCCCCAATTCAACATATTATGGAGTAACTGCTAGGCTAGAACTCAAGAACCAAACCCAATTTCACCATTCACACCTTCCGAAAAACTCACACTGGAACGTAAGGAATGGTCACCTTCAACAGGATTCGCACAGTAGTCGGTCGTTCAAAGCAATATGCACCGATGGGGCTGCGACCTTTTCCAGCCTGCCAATGTGGCTCGCCACCCACAGGACTGCAGATGGAGTATACAGTGTGAGTCAATAAAAACCCTACATCGACTAAAAATAATTAAAAATAGTTAAGAATTTTTCTTCACACGTTAGCATTGGTTATAAAGAGGGAAAACAGGCTTCAGAAACGTTTATTTCGTGTCATTTGGATTTGGAGGAGAAGTTATGCCGATTTTTGCTGAGAGACTGAAAAATCCTGTGTTTGGCCCTGATTTGAGCAAAGAAAGCGAATCGCTTTACGTGAGTAAAACTGGTCTCAGCATGATGTGAGTAAAAACATTTAACACCAAAGTATTGTTAAACATTAGAAGGTGGAGATAATTGAAGGATTATAAAAATGATACCCAGGAGCTTACAAAAGAAAATGCTAAGTGAAAATATGTTCAAATTCCCCAAATAGAAAATCAAGATAGCTGGTTAAACCACAATTTACTTCGGTTCAGCAAGATTTCATGGTTGTTAAACCTTTACAACAAAACTTGGGAGCCAAAGTGGAAACCATAGAAGGTTTTGTATTCCGCTTGAAAAAAAAACAGTGCGATTATAAAATTTTAAGTTTTAATTCCAATTTACTTACAAAAAACTTCAACTTCTCGCAATTTATGGACGCGATATAATGTATTTGTGCAATACAGTATCAGTATCACCTTTTATGAGATGTTGTAAAAATTAAAAATTCTCTAACAGTTCAGTATTTTCATGAAGAGTGCGACATTGATCTGGAGTGATTTTCAATAACGGAATCTCTATTGATTGGAACAATGATAATTTAATGTTGACGACTATTTTTAATTATAATAGGCCAAAGGACCGTTTTTATTCAAACTGATGTTTTGTCGAGAAGAAATCAATTCCATCTGAAATTGCACGTGTGAATTGCCCCTTTGCATAATGTGTTATGGTATATTACGTCGGTTCAGTCTTCTCCGCATTGCTGGGCTCAAAATCGGGCAAAACAAAATTTTTGGGTCTCTCCCCAAAATTGACATAGTTTTGATCCCCAAAGTCCGAAAGACACCAAATAAAAATATTCTGATAGCTGTTTATCCCTATAACAAAACAAAAAAAAAGCCAAACATTAAGCAAAAAATAATGTTTTAAACCTTTAAGAAAGAAATAATCTTCCTGAATGTGGGCCTTTATTGATCACCACGGTAAGCTTCTCAAACCCCAACAATCAGTGAGTTGCGCTTCTACAACTCAACATATTGAGGTGCTGCCTCATACACATTGATAAGGCTCATTCTTTCGAGTGCAATAAATAGGCCCATTAGTTCCTGATATGAGCTATGGCTATGGAGTAATATAATTGCCATCGAAATTGACTCTAGATGGTATTTAAGCCCTGAAAATATTACTAGACTCAAAACAAATTCTTAATCAGTGCAATAGGTCTGTCAACCTTAAGCAATTATGTGATGGCCTGTCCAAGTTGGCTATTGCGTCTTCTTTCATTATATTCCACGCAAAAAATGGGCCGACTTGGATTAAACCCCCTGTTTTGGAAATTTAGGCATTTTTAACATTTTATTTTTTAATCAAAGTCTCTTTACTGTGTAGGCCTATGTGTGTATACACGTATAGTGCATTTGCATGCTTGGGTGTGTATGTTTATATGTTTGTACGTCGATACTCTGTGAGTGAGTGATTTGGTTGGTTTTGATGCAAATGTGTTTGTCAGCGCATGTAGTCCTGCGCGCGCGTGCGTGTGTGTCTTCGTATTTATGTGCATGCGAACGTGTGTGTGTGCGCGCATGTGTGCGTGTCTATGGATATGTGTTTCGCATGTGTGCATTGTGTTTTTAATTTTATTTATCTGTATTTTTCCTGTAATATTGCGTGTCAAGTACCCAATTCATACAAATTTGTCTTGCGTGCCGCTTTTGGGCACTGTTAATAATTTGATGTTTTATTCCTTTGTTTTTAATCAATAAAGTGACTAGACACCTTATGTCTAAAAATTTTCAAATCTAAACATGTTATTGACATTTGGTGTTTAAACATTTGATGGCAAGTGCTTAGGGATTTGACATGTTTAATACTTAAACACTGCATCACGTTTCTAAACACTGCTTTTGCAGTGTATGATACACCTACCGTTTTTCTCTTGTATATCGTTAAAGCGATTGTACTAACACGATTAAAAAAATTAACACTGCTATTAGAATTCAAGGTTTTTAACTGGATAAGTTGTGGAATGAGAACGGTGGAATTCAATGTTTAACTGCGGGTCAGGACTTCTAACTGTTTTACCTCCGAAATCCAAAACCCGCCTCTGTAATAACACTTTTGACCACCCTGTCTGTGATTATGATCAACAACAGTTTGCATAATACCGAAATGGCTATTGGTGTATCAAAAGAATCAGCTTCCAACAATTGGAAGCTGATCTAACGAGGTTGAAGTGGAAGTTTGAGGAGAGACAACACATCCAAGAAGAAATACACGGTGAATACAATTTATTTGAGTGCGAATTAGAAATAAAAGTGCTTTTGTAAAATAATGTAATTTTTTAGACAATCTTTCGAGCTAAGCTTAGTCCAACTGTTAATCTAAATTATATTAATTATATAATTATCTTATAATATAAGGAATTAATATCTTAAATGCCATTGAGTCAAGCTGATTACCTGAATCAAATTGGTATTTGGCATGCGTCATTTAAGTGATGTTGCTGCTTCTAGTATATAAATCCAAGTAAAAGTGGTATTTTTTCATATTACTCTTCCTTGACATTCAAATAATTTTTTCCAAAAGTTTGATCCCGTGTGACGATCACACCACGGATCCCCCAGTGTACACGATCGTACGTCGTATTACGACTACCTGTAGCGATAAAAATATCACTTTGGGGCAAAAAAGGCTGTGTCCCATGCTTCTAAGAGATTTTGGCCCGAAATTATGCCCAGGACCATATGCTCCTGGACATATGCCTGGAGCATCTGGTCCTGGAGCATACAATTTCGTGGCCAAAATCTCTCAGACTGTCCCATTACCACCGCATTTTGATCTTGAAGCATTTTCGTTTTTGTGGGCCACCAGTATAGCTGACAAAGCACCACTTTACAATCCAAGGTGACGTGTGACGCGCGCCGCGCGTGTGTGTGTAGGGGGGTGTATGTGTGTGTTTGGTGTCACTAAAATGTTACGTTTTTTATGCCGCGGCCTGCCACAGCTTATATTCTTAATTGTAGTGAGCTCGGAAAACCGAGACCAGCAAAATTCTAGTTTTATTTACGTAGAAAATTTAGCGTTTTTAGACCACAAAAAAACGCAGAAAGAAAATTTCATTTATTAAAATTTAATTTCACAAATTATATATAGGGTGTTCAGGAATTTTTGGTAAAATGTGTTTTTCAACTGTTTTGACTTGCCATTTGGCAATTTGAGCCATTTCTGGGAAAAACCCTTATAAAATCAATAAATAAATAAATAAAAACCGCATTCGCATTTAGTTTTGGACTACCACGTAACGCAACAAACTAAATTGTTTTGCCTTTACTAATGGTAGAACCCAGGTGAACAAGCGGCATTTGGGTCTGCTGCCCTCTACATTTATTTCTCCTTCCAAAGTTATCCTTTAAAACGATTAATAGGCCAAAATAAAACAAATAGTAATTCTTTAAGAGAAAATATTCAGCAATCAATAATGAAGTATCAAATAAAGTAGAAGAGAAACATAGAAGCGATCAGTTCATAAGTCTGTGTTTTCATAAATATGAGGCCAATCATCATAATTAAACATATAAAGTCCTAGAACAAACATTCTCGCATTTCGTATTAGCTCAGATA
>JAMKCH010011678.1:0-28332 GCA_023653785.1 Ophioderma brevispina
CTGGATTGTAAAACTCTCACACATTACTGCTTCTGATATAGTTGGGTGTAGGTCTTCTATCTACGCCCTTAGTTATGGTTTTGATGGTGTTGAAGGCCTCTTTGCTCTTGTTCTGTTGCATGTTCGTCTCCAAGAGGTTACATTTGTCATTGTACTATTTTTCTTTGTCAGCTGTAAGTCTTTTTTAATCATCTGGTCAAGTGGTTGTTCTCTTGACGACTGTTAGGATCTTGAATGGCCTTCTTCTTGCTTGTCCCTTCTTTCATCTGTCCGTGCAAGAGTTGCAGCGAGATCCGGGCTTCTTTCTTATACCCGATGATTCCAAGGACTTTCATCTGCTGTCTCTTTGATGATTTTTGGGTTTTTTGGTTTTTTCAAGCAGAAGAGTCTGGCATTGGATTCATCTATGTCTACTTCATCATCAGCAACCGAAACCTGTTTTGTAGCTTCAGCTGAAATTCATTTTTCTACACTAGGTCATCCAGCCTTGGTAAGGTTCCACTCTTTCTTCTCTTCTGGCCTTTCTTCTCACCTTTGAATTTCATCATCACCCTCAGTCCTTGGCAATAACCGGGAGGGTCGATCCAACATCCACACTTGAATGATCTGGTGTTATCCACTGCTGATCTCCACCTATCTCTTATCATGAAATCAGTCTTATGATCGGTGAAATCCATGTCCACTTTCCGGAAGGTTGGTTTTTGAAGAGGTTTTTTCGATACGAGACCCTAAATAGCGACCGTGCCATTTTCCCTCCACCTGTTTTCGAAGCCTGTAACCATTTAACGCGAGCCATTTTCATACATCGAGGGCTACTTCTCGGAAAATCAAAATTTTGAAATTTAATCGTCTCCATTGTGTTTAAAGACACATGTTACCTTTTATTTGAAACATAACATGCACTACAGAATTCTTCACAAACTCGCACATGAACCAAAACATCTCAAAATTCGCTGTGTTTTTTACCGGAAAAAAGTTTAAACCATGTACATGAAAATGCGTGGTGCTTTAGTGTTGCCGCCCGTAAATACGGCCAATCGCCATTGGTCTACCGTATATTTCGCAACCTCTAAATCCCAACTTCAGTACCGAAACATTAATGAACGGACCGCCCTCCTACTGCTATTGTGGTCAGCACTCATAATGCATAGCGCCGCTCGGATCTCGCCAACAACGTATGCTTCCAGGAGCGTGAGCGGTGGTCAAAATCTCAAACTTGCTTGAAGGAACGAACAGATTCAACTAATTGAACGGGGGTTGAACGGCCGTTTTGGATGTTTGCTTGATGATGGTGAAAGACTAAAGAGCCGGCGAAGATTTCAATCAAGCTGAAATTGATCGTCTTTTTCGGAAAACCAAATTAAAATTTAAGAACGAAAACGGTGATTCGGAGAATGTATATATAGCCCCAAGTTTGGCAATTTTTATATGCACTACCGTCCGTTGGGAAAGAATTGAGTATTGTGTCCACATTCCACAACCCTATGATTCGGCAGCCTCAACGGAATAACTGCATATTGAAGGATGCGGTGGCAGACTACATAGCGTGCCCATGAAATTTGTATTGAGGGGGTCTGGACTAAAGTATGTTCGACCATAGAGCGAAGTGAGCAGATCGAGCGGAGCGACTACCGGTGGGTGCAGGGTCCCCGCCTTAGGCCCTGGTGGGGTCCAGGGGCACGCCCCGCGGGGTCCAGGGTCAGAGCCCTGGAAACTCCTGATGTCTTAGGGTTTGCAAGACCTGAAAACGCCTTTCCTTGCGTACTTCTTCCGAACTTTTAAGGGGCGGATCCAGGATTTCTCACATGCTCAATAGAAGGCAGAGCAAATTCAGGGCGCCACAAAGCTACAATCATCGAAAAAAATATTGGAAACTTGAGCAAGATATTGAAACCATTCCAATTTTCCAAATGAGATTGAATTGGGTAAGTCATTGTCTTTAGAAAGCAGAGGTCTTCCATTTACAAATTCTTCCCCCACTCTCCATCAAATCAATGTTGGGGCCTGGCGAAGCTGTGACAAACAAGGACTCGGATTCAACATTGAATGGGGGAGAGGGGGTACACTTTTCCCGAATCGGTCAGTGAATCCAACATTTTTCGAGGATTGTAATATTACACGGCCACCGACGCCTATACCGTCATTCTATATAGCTACAGGGCGCCTGTGTGTGTTAAAAAAGTCATTTTATCGACTACAGTGCGCCCGGCGCTCAAAGCGGCACCCGGCGCCCTGTGCTCTGCAAAAAAGTAGGGGCGCGGGTTCGCCCCCTCGAAATCGCCCATGCTTTTTGATCCGCATTGGCATGAAAAAATCAAATAAATGTACCATAAAATAATCTGTTTATTCTTTCTTTCTTTTTTTCTCCTTCTTTGTGCCTCTTTTTTTTTTCTCCCTCTCTTTCTTCCTTCTCGTGGAACTTTGAGGGGTGCTTTATTAAGGTGTGTGTGTATGGACATGAAAAACTTGAGGGTGGGGTTGGTTGCTGATGGCGAAAATTGTTAAGGTCACGACAAGATCATTAGTGGTCTTCCAAGGTCCCGGTTCAAGGTCAAATGGGATAAACATTGGTGTATGGACATGGAACTTAAGTGGCGTTGATATGATGCCAAAAATCTGAAAGGTCATGACAGGTAATTAGGGGTCATTCAAGGTCAGAGGTCAAATGGGGTCAACATGGGTGTATCCAGAAAAAAAATGGTGGGTGGTGCCCTTGACCTGCCGGAGACCGAGTTTGTATTGGTCAGGGTCATTCAAGGTCAAAGGAACCGCAAAACCAAGTTTCCTTCAAGCCAGGTGATCGCGAACCGAGGCAATCGCGAAACGGGGACCGTCTAGTATACGCAACTACTCATTCATGGAGCACGATGGTAATTTTAGTGACAGTATGCGGTACCCCGCAAAAACCAACAAACCCACAAAACAGTACGTGCAACGAGTCCCCACGGGCGGTGACGCGCTTGTTTCTAAGGGAACAAAATGATTGTCACAAATTGATCAAATGATCATTTTTTTACACGATTTATGTCTCTATCCGAAACAATTACAACTCTTGAAGTGGGTAAAAAACATTGAACCAACAAATCTACAAATATATACCTGCTGGAGGAGCTGATTGTATTTATTTATTTTATTTACATTTTATTTTATTAAAGAGTAGCCTATCAGTATTTAATAAGTCTCCCTGAGGGCCTGTTTTAAGTTATACACACTTTTGTTATACAGTTATACAAGTTTAAGTCTGCAACAACAAATCAACTGAAATACAAATTACTTAACCGCCCCCCCCACCCCCCATTCACAATAAAAAGAGATAATGAAAATAAAGGAAGTTACAAGTTGTTTCATTAATATGTGACAAACAGGTACTGAAATATTGGTATATGGATATAATTATAAGATTAGATGGAAGAACTATTCCAAAAGTTTAACAGCACGGTAATAAAAAGTACGTAATCCTGGATTTGAGTTATACTTAGGAAGCGTTAGGAGACCACTTTCCTGATATCTTGTAGGAGTAGATGCTGAGAAGACGTATACATAAAATTAGACAACAAGTAAGTTGGTGCAAGATTTGTTAAACATTTGAAATACAACAGTACATAGCAAGATCCATGTTTGTGGAAGGTCTGGAACAGCAAAGCTCATTTAACATGTCATCAATTGGTGTTATTATCAGCACTTAATATGATCCTTGCAAGCTTATTGTGCTGGATTTTTGCAGAGATGCTAAATGGGTTTTAGAACTGTTTGTCCAAACACTGCTACAATAAATTCAATGAGGCAACACCAATGCATTACTAAGCATGACAAGAATACTTTGAGGTAACAAACATTTAACACGTCTAATAATCCATTTTCTTTGAAACCTTTGAATTGATATGTGGGGTCCATGAAATTTGAGGATCTAAAGTACCAACCGAGATATTTTGAATTCTTAACAGCTCACGACATTATCGCATATTAACACTAACATTACTAAATTTACTTACAATATGAGGTAACCAAAAACCATTATACTTTGTCCTTTTTAATATTTCAAAAGTTCATTTCATTTTCAGAGAACCAGTTAGCAGTAACCTTTAGTTTGTTATTAGAATCTTTCCCAAATATCTGGATCCTTAGATTTACAATAAAAGAGATTATCATCTGCATACATAATTATTTACATTAACAGAGCTTGGGAGTGAATTATGTCAATCAGGACGATAAATGACCTAAAATATTTCTTTGTTGTGGAACCCTATATCGATTTGTTTAAAATCTTATAGTAACAAGACATCAATACAAACAACTGTTTTACGATGACCTTAACTATGATTGTAACCCTTTCACATCCATTATTGATACCATAGAATCATTTAGTTTCTTGAATAAAAGTTCATGGTTCACACTGTATCAAATGCCTTTTTTTCAAATCTAAAAAGATAACTCCAATTGCAAAACTTCTTTATCAATGTTCTTGAGTACATAATCTTGAAAGGCAGTAAATTGGTACCAGTGGGGATGATTGGCTCGAAAACCAGATGGCAACTCACTTAAAATATCATGTGATGTTAAGAATTATACAATTGAAATTATAACACATCTTTCAAGAATCTTTGATACTACAGATAATACTCAATGGGTCTATACTTTTCTACATTACATGCATCACCAGACTTAAAATAGGTTTCACCTTAGCATTTTTTTTCCAATCGTTGAAAAATTGATGTTGAAATGTGAAAGATTACATAAATATGATCGAGAATGACAAATATAGGGTGAGGCCAATTTTAAAGTGGGTGTTTATATCATCTATCGCAGCGCTGTATTAGGTGCTAGTCCACTATACATTTTAAAATATCATCATCATTGATCAATGGTAAATTTTAAAATGATTAGGTCTTCTATCATTAACATATTGTCAATTTGTAAGATTGGCACGGTATTTGTGAATTTAGAAGCAAGAGTTCTTCCTATACTGGTGAAGTAAGAATTAAACTCATTTGAAGTGGGTCTGTTAGCAGTTCATTGCTACTTTAATGTTACCGAGGCAAAGGAAGCAGGAGGAATATTGTCATCATGTAAATTTTTAATTAAAGTAAGGGGTTACACTAGTTTTTGCTAGAATTACCTTTTTAATTGTTTTTCCAGGAGCTGTTTGGGATGTTTTTTAAACTATTTAGATTATTACAATAAATTTTCGTTTAAGAGTGTTAATTTATTTAGGTTATCAACTTTATTCTGAGTTTTGGCTTTTACCAATCGTTTTATCAATCATTATTTTTATGCGCTTCAGCAATATAATAATCTCTTTCACGAGAAGGCGATTGATTCTGTGATATCCATTCTGGCAATGATTCTTTTCACCCTCCTTTCAACAAAGGGAATGTTTATTACATCTACTAAAATTTGTATTTCCAAGCATTCCAAGCATCATCAACTGAACAATTTGATGAATTTCATGCCAATTGCAAGCTTACATCCAAAATAAAATCATCAGTACTGAAATGTTTAAAATGACCTAGTTTTTAACTATTGTTAGGAGGAGCTTTTTATTATTATTGCTTTTCGATGAGATAGATGAGTGAATGGTCACTTATACATATATGACAGACACCAATTTTGAGAGATCTTATTCAGGTTTGACACACTCAAAGATCATAGTGTGTTTCAGTAGTGTCAGTTATTCTAGTAGGTTCATTAATAAGTTGGGTAAGTTACATTATAATTTGCACAAACTATTGATTTTTCTTGAGCTTGGTTTTGTTTTGTAAATACTAAATTAAAGTCACCTAAAACAATTATTCATGATTAGGATTAATTGCAGTAAGTGGTTGTAATAATATCCACTTAAGTTATCAAGATATTCATTATTACAGTCGGTGGTTATAAACACTACACAAGAATGGGTTTATACAAGGTAATTTAACTTAATCCATATGCTTCTGATCTCATCGTCCAAAATATCAGTCCCTTTCATGTACAATACATTTAATTTTTACATAACTGCTACACCACCACGAATTCTGTTTAATAGATCTTTTACGATAAAGTGTGTACTACCGAAATATGTATTTTCCCTGGTCATCATACACTATTAACCACGTTTTCACTCAAAGTACATCTATCAATATCATTAAGTATAGCAACATATTCTAATATTTCATATTTTTTTTAACTAGTTTTCCGAACATTAATATGATCTATCTGAGACTTTGCAATTATGGAAA
Organism: Ophioderma brevispina; assembly: GCA_023653785.1. Taxonomy (NCBI): domain Eukaryota; kingdom Metazoa; phylum Echinodermata; class Ophiuroidea; order Amphilepidida; family Ophiodermatidae; genus Ophioderma; species Ophioderma brevispina. The sequence continues at coordinate 6,216 of JAMKCH010011678.1, forward strand.
CTTCAATTTTCAAGAACATAATTGGAAAAGGGCACTCCTTGTTAGCTTACATTGAAAAAACATTGGTCCTAGCCCAGGAATTTACATTTGGATAGAGGCCTATTCTAAAATAATAACCATGAAATCTACAGTGCATACATTACATGAAATATATGATTGTTGAGACCTGATAATTTCATTACAAATAGCACAAACAGAATGAGCTCTCAAGGTGGAGTATTTTGAGAGACCTGGTGTATTGTTTAAATATTACAATTTGAAACATTACTATCAAGATTTCTCCTCAAACTATGTGGCATTAAACTGATCATTAAATTACATTTTCATTGTCCAAAACAAAGTCTCAAATGGTAATTCATAATATCATTTTGGTGAAACACATGTACAACCCTTTACAATTTATCGTAGCCAACTGCCACCTTTGTGAAAAATTTTAAGAGCCGAGCGACACATGAAACACATTCAGTATTCAGTCTAATTAATGTGTGCAGGAAGCCAATTGATTGAATTGAGAAATTTAGAATCTTCGAATTAGTGTTTGGAAGATTTTTTACAGAATTTTACTTGTTACAATTTCATAAGTTTTTGAATGAGCAAAATGATGAGTTCAAGTCATTGGCATTTGCGGGTTCCAGTAAGGGAAACAATATAAAATTGCAAAACCAGATTCCATTACAAGTTCACACTAACCCTTTGGTTTGTTTTACATGAACAGTATCCCAAAACAAATCTTCTAGGATTGGGGTCACCTTGGGTCTGTTCCAAATTTGAGGCATTGTCCACATAAGTTATTCTGGAATTATTCCTACAGTTCATTTCAAACATTTTGTTGATTGGTATGAAACACGATTTTGGTGGGGTTTTTGTTACTGGTGTTTAGGGAGGCAAAGTCCTTGGAAGTACGCCGAATATGACTCACATGTGCAAAGGAAATTTCCTGCAGAGTTGTTCTTTATGAGAGCTCGGCTTGGCTGGACATTCCGCTCTGCATTATGTCTAGTGGTACTATTTGTCCATGCTTGAAGAATTAACTACTTCAGGAGATTCATCTGTATAATCCACGACAAGTTTTGTGGACATCTCCTAGTTCTGGCACCTCCCTTTGCATGAACTTTAGTTACTTTCCCTCTGAAAAATCGTGTTTCATGATTCGCTTACATATAGATTACTTTAAAATAACAATATTGGGTTTAACTTGTGTTCTGGTTTGTTTGTGGCTTGCTGTTGAGTTGGCCGAGGCCTGAAAAGGCTTCTGGGCTTGTAATTTTGTGGGCTGATCTTGGGGAGCTTGAAGAATTTTTGCTTAGTAGATTGCTTTGCCATACTTGGTTTACTCCTTATGGTTTGAGATTCTTGGGACACACATGAAATGAAGGGATTGTAGGAGGAATCTATGCTTACTTGGTGCAAGAGGGGGTTGGGCGATCTAAGTCGCATTGTGGCCCTGTTATGATTCAGTTGATGAGGCTGAAGGGTGCTTGTACGGAATATTTGGCACTGTTGTATGCAACTGGTGCAGCTGTTTTCTTGGGGCACTGTGAACCAGTCATTCATTTTGGTGTTAAGGCTCTCTTTTCTCAGCCGTACACATCAAAGTTTTGGTGCGCCGGTCGAATAGGCCTTGAGCAATTTGTGTGGTAGCTTGAGTAAGTTTTGAGCAATCTGGTTTTCTGTTCCTCTGCTTATTTTGTGCTAGACCAATCCAGAATTTGCCTGATTTAGACTTGCTACCTGTTTGCACACATATTCATAACTGGCCAATGATTCTACTGTTTGGATCCAGTTGTGGAACGTTTTTTAAGATGGCTTGTTTGTGGCTTGTTTGTGTTGCAATAGTAGAGGAATGACAAAGTTCATGATGGCTTGTTTGGGTTCCAGTTCTTGCAGAATTTGACTGATCAACAACTACCTTTGTTGAATCCTGTGTGGTGATTGGGCTAATATGAGTCATTTGCAACAAAGCGACACCCTTGCCTTGTTTATGTTAGAAAGTAAAGGGAAGTGACCATGGGAGCCAGACATGACCTGACGATCATTAGTGAATTGAATTGCAGTTGACCAGGTCTTAGACAGTGGCATTGCAGTTGACATGTCATAGACGGTGGCATTTGCAAGTTGACAGTCATAGACAGGTAGAACAACTGGACTCAAGTTTTGGGCATTGGTAGATATGTGGTGTTGAACAATGAAATGGAAAAATGAAATCTTGGTTTGCGGACAACATCTATCTTTAAGTTGGTCCTATAAACCCCCGTTACGTGCAAGTATAACACGTCTATACATCTCCTGCATTTGTAGAACTATATCTTTTGCCAAAGGCGCCTCTCACGTTATCCATCAACCGTGGCGGATCGGCGTAATTTGTGTCAAGCGAAGCCACGCCGAGCGGAGCGAGGGCCCTCGTCCCCCCCCCCCTTTTGCGCAAATAGCCATCTTCTGTGCAAGTATAATGTGTCAATCAAAGTAGTATGTGTTCATATATGGAGGAATGTACCTTCTAAATAGTAATCTTGTCATCATTATCTTTACCGAACCCTGCTTTAACACCAAGAACGACGACCGCCGCAGTAACATAAAAGCTATAAAACAATTCCGCCGCCAGACGGAGTAATCACATTTGTTTGCCGCAATGTATTCGCCCGGCGAACCGTATTCTGTTTGCCCATCAGTTTGCCAAAAGTTCGGAAGATTTTTCCGGAATACCAAAAAACAAAACGCACAGAAAAAATGGCGGAAAAGGGCGATTCACAAGAGATCCCATTGTGATGGCGCTAAACCACATCGTATACAGGGACTGTAGCAATTAAAAAAGCATCAGACGTCTTGATGAAAAGCTAGTAAGACTAATGAATGGCACTTTGCCATTCAAATTTCGTAGTCGTTCCTTCCTTCCTTCATTTGTTTTAGCTACGACGTGCAAATGCCTTGGTGAATCGAGAATGCTTCCCGGCCTTCATCTTTGCGGCTTCTGCCTCATAGGATCCAGCCTCCCTGAGGTGTTAATTGCATGTGGGGATCAGTGTGGAATCTAAGATTCAAAAGGCTTTGTCGAACTTGCGGAGGTTTGTCCACCACCCTCGATGGACAGACAATGTTGATTCGAATTCCTTTCTTCTTTGCAACAGGATCGGATAGCTAGAATGAAATATGATTGTAATTAGGTTTTTAAACAACGTGAGATCCATTTTTATTCAGTTCAGGGTTGGACTCTAGGGAATTACAATTTCAAGTTCTGACAACTGAAAGGACTTTTTTCTTCAAAGACAATCGAACAGTCTCTTTTTAGTCTTCAAATATTAGTCAATTATTGATTGAAATAAACATGTAAAGGTTTAAAATATTTTCTGATTTGTTTGTTATTAAAATAAATTTCAAATTTCAGAAAATTTAAAAGCAATCCATTCCAAGATCGAAAAGATGGAATAAACCAGAGAAGATGAGAAAGAAGGAGATGGCTCGATTTTGCAATCCGATTACCCAGGATTACTCTCATTCATGAGCTCATTGTTAGGAAACTTCAAGGGCCACTCGATTGGACTTTTGAAGTAATGTGTTCAACCGCCTCAAGCTTGGCCGTTCGGGAAGGTTTCACAACAGGAAGTAATTGACACGCTCCCACTAAATAGCTTATTAATTTTCCAGCTAAAAGATCTCTGCTGGCAATGAACTCCGCGGTTGTTCTGACTGATTGTTATTTATTTTAATCGTTGGCGAAATAATTGAGGAAATCAGTGGCTTTTTAACGAAAGAACCAGCAAAATCGATCCTTTTTCGGTAAGCTAACATTGATTCAAGGTTTTGGGGGTCAATAAAAGATGTTATTACTTTAGCCTAATTTACCAATATCCGGTTATTTCCTGAGAAATATGATATGATGAATGATTAGAAAGTGCCCAAAGTGCCAAAATACTTTGAAAATTTGGGGTCAAAGTTGTTTATAACTGATGCAGGCGAGTACGTTTCGCTGTACTGGTCACAACCATAGTGTATAGACCCTGTGCAAATACCAATTGAAAACTGGGTAATTGAATGTTTCTGGGATTTAATGACAGGTGTATGTAATGTTCTCCAGCAAGTAGCGTAAGTCTTTGGTCCAATCGATTGGATTTCAGCCGATTGAGATGAATAGGCGGAAAAAAAAAAAAAAAAAAAACCTTTTTCGGTAAGCTAACATTGATTCAAGGTTTTGGGGGTCAATAAAAGATGTTATTACTTTAGCCTAATTTACCAATATCCGGTTATTTCCTGAGAAATATGATATGATGAATGATTAGATAAATGCATTTTCAATACATCTCAACCATACTTTTTTGTGTCAGAAAGTGCCCAAAGTGCCAAAATACTTTGAAAATTTGGGGTCAAAGTTGTTTATAACTGATGCAGGCGAATACGTTTCGCTGTACTGGTCACAACCATAGTGTATAGACCCTGTGCAAATACCAATTGAAAACTGGGTAATTGAATGTTTCTGGGATTTAATGACAGGTGTATGTATTCTCCAGCAAGTAGCGTAAGTCTTTGTCCAATCGATTGGATTTAAGCCGATTGAGATGAATAGGCGGTTGAACAGTTTATCTTTTGAAGTAGCAGTCGAACCACCTCCTTCTTTCTCATCTTCTCTGAATAAACTAAAAGGCAAAACAGATTGTCTATCGTTTCGAGGTGTACAACAAGAAAAGTAAGGAATACATACCGCTACATTTCTAGTAAAAGCATTCATGGCGCTCTTTGTTGTACTGTAGCAGTATACAGGCAACAGTCCCAAACCTGTTAAAGCTGTATGTATTGTGCAATTAGTTAAATATTTATATTAATTAAAACATAAATTCATTTTTCCGGAGCAGTCCTAAAGATAACATTATCTAGCAAGTCAAGACGACATGGTTCTATACGGTTTTTTGACGACACAATATTCTGCAATACAGACTGATTCTTTTTAGGAATGTTCCAGCTTTAAAGCAATATTGGCACATTTTTTGAAGAGCGCCCCCAACTTTCAAAATTTGATATTTTTGCACAGTGACGTTGGTAATTGTCTAGGAAACTATACCCGCGAACGAGAATGCTAAAAATGAGTATTTATCATAAAATAAGCGATTTTGTAATTAGAATTGGGATCCCAGGTTGGACTTAACGGCAGAGCTGAAATGCTACGTTTGTGCATCCATCCATGATAAATAGTGCCACCTCGAGAAAATAACCTTTAACTTGACTTGCCTGAACCAATAAAACAACTAATGGATGAGCATAGACACGTACATGTCGCTATTTCCCGGCTATTTCACATTGGAAGGCCGTTTCAAGCAGCAGTTGAATTATTATCGGGGATCCCCGATAATAATTATTCTAATTACAAAATTCCTTCGTTTGTGACACATAGACATTTTCGAGCTTAACCATTCACATGTATAGTTTACTAGCCAGTTACCAATGCAACCATGTAAAAATCTCAAAATTTTTTAAAAATTGGGGGCGCTCTTCAAAAAAATGTGCTAATATTGCTTTAATGACATTGTTAGTTAGTTTAATTTGGGGGCCTGGTGCAAGAGTTATGGCCAATTATCTGAGACACTTTAAAACCCCGTTGGTCCAGTTTCGGCTATCCCAAACACAGTTGCCATTGAAAATTACATTCTTTATTGAAAATGAAAATAAAATTAGGTATACTGCTCCTTGTGATATAATATAATTTATAAGTTTATAATATCACAATTGCCAATGGAATATATGTAGCATTGTGAAATTCAATTACAAACAGCCTTGTTGTGTGAGCTTTACTGCAGGTTTCAGCAGAATATAGAACCATAAAACTACCCTCGTTCTTCTTATCATGTCCTGGCCAAACACAGTGGTTCTCATTGAGACCTCGTTGATCAAGTAACTGAGGCCTTTCCTTTATTGATCTTTGTTTCAAAACTGGTTTCTGCATTATGTTCCTCACTGGCATCTTGGAGGCAGTGAGGAATGGGGGAGGGGAAATTGGCCTTCCACATTAGAGCGTTGCCTCACATTTGTCCCCCAACAGACCTGAGGCTGTCTCCTTAGTTTTAGCTGTAAATTCCCAAACTGTACATGAATTTCATGATTATTGGCCCCCTGAGAGTGAGTCCACCAGTTCCCCACAACATAATTTCTGGTGCTTTCACTGTTGGAAAAACAATATATATATATATATATTGATTAGTTCAATACGTGATAATACATTCACTCTGATCTTTACAATATTCTTAGTTTAACCTTATACCTTTATATTCTTGAACCGTAACTGGCCAAAGTGGTATTTTATTCTTTGTGTTGCAATTGACAATATCTCCGGTTAGGTTGCATCAAATTGGATGGAATAAAAAGAGGATTTAGCTTAGGAACTGGTCTAAAAATTCAGTCAAAATATCTCAAAAAAATTATATATTAAACACTTTTAGTTTGATTTTATAGTTAGTTATTTTGGGAGAGTCTGTATAAGAGTACAAACTCGTCTGTTGCAAATGTCCACTTTTAGGACCACAAAATAGAATACCTTTTGATTCCTAGGTCTATTGACCTCACCTCAAAGACGAAACAGGACTAGCTTGTGGTAGCAAAATATATAACTATAAACTCTGGTAGTAATACTGCTCAGATCTATCAACTCTGCAGATCAGAAACGAAAGGCCATGATATACTTTCAGTCGCAGCGAGCGATTGGCGTGCGCAATACCGGATTTTGACCCCAGATCAAGTGTTACGCATGCTCACGCGCAGAAATCGCTCGCTGCGACTGGAAGTATATCATGGGCTTAATAGCAATGATTTTCTTTTATGCAGCACCATTTCTATACTCCACATCTAAAATAGGTATTTCCACACTGTCTAAAATTGTCCAATTGGAAAGCACACAGATGACATATATTGGGAACTACCTATTTGCAATCTTGCTTACACCATACCTGGAAAACCCCACTCCCAAGCTATTTATAGCACAGATTTCCAGAAAGGTCTCCAAGCATGTAAATACATTGAATTTTCTTAAATATAGCATTATGGGAATTCTATTTTCACTTGCATGTTCTAAATAAGTTAATCGGTATTTTCTCTGTTAGAAATCTTCTCAGGCATAATATAATATTTTAAGAACCAAAAAATAAGGATTCTATAACAAATCTCAGAGAGGAAATACAACAATACCATTACAACAAAGTACAAGCTAAAGGACATCGCCGGATAAGGAGAGAAGGCGGTCCTCCATAATCTTTATCAAGTACGCAAACTTCTTTATCATGTAAGCAAGGTTATTTTATCTCCCAAATACACTTGTATTCCAAAAATACACTTGCATCGAGAAAAAAATGAGAAAGGTCTAAGAAACTTCAGGGGCACGCTGGGAAAAAAGGCAAAAGTTTAGAGCATGCCTCCATTTCAATGACCATTTATTACTTAAATAAACAGGAAGACGTTGCATATGTGGGCCCTTCGTTATGTCGCCTGACAAGTCACTTAAATTGACCGCGCTATTTATATCATGAGCAGCTAGGTTAACTCTTTGTGGTATGAGATGTATAATAGGAGGTTGTTGTTTTGGCAATTCCATTTAGTGCCAATGCCCCAGAAAACAAATATGCGAAACTATAGCTACCAGAACCATAATGCCATTTATATATGTGGATATGTATATTTCAATTACCCATTTAATCCTGTATTATTTTTTACATAAAGCGAATTTTGAGGAATTTATGTAACGTGGTGTTTTTGAAAACCAGCAAAAGGTAAACTTTGCACATGTCACTTTATAATGCGGAACGTTTCAAATTCATCCGTTCTCATCGAAACTATAGAGCGTGTTTTCTTTCCTTATCCGGCGATGTCTTTCATAACTATTTTAACAAAACTAGTGAATTTTCAGCTGCCATACAAGAAAGTAGTGCACCTAAGGTATTGGCGGGGTATTACTCACATACACCCGATGACATGTTGATAACAACCCCTCCTGTGCTAGCCTCCATATGTTCAATCGCAAGTAGAGTACCATATATTGTTCCATTCTTTGGAATAAAAGAACCGTAAAGACAAACAACTTATAAGACCAACATTGACCTGATGTGAATTATAGTATCTCTTCATCAATTTTACTCTTTTAAAAAGTTTAAAATCTTTTTTCACGCCTTCATTCTCATTTAATCGAAACCTGTTTGTATAGTGCAGATTAAGTTTGTTTGAATGTGAGGATTGAATTGCCAGAACTGGATTAACAGTTTTACGTGTATTTTAACATGGATCATGGAAGAAAGGAGGAAGCACATCGACCAACTTGTCTTTTGAACGGTCTATCTGCCGCCCCATAATTGCAATTGTTATTCATATTCTCTCAAGTGGCCCTCCCGAGGATAATCATGCTAATCCGATTTTCTCGCTCGAGAAAATTCGCAGTTCGTGGTTGTTTCTTCATTGCGTAAAGATTCCGGGTCATCGGGAATCAGCGAATCAGCACGCGGTGAACGCTGCGAAGTAAATACTCAAACATATGGTGGCTTACAGGGGGCTTACATGGAAACCGATCAACACGCCCGGGGGGTTCTTGGATTTTGGTCCGGAACTCATGCTCGTTCCGAAAAAAGGGGGACTAGCTGCAAAGGCAGGACTACCGCTATAGGGGTATCAAATTAACCCCAAGTGTGTATTTTTTTCTTGCAGTAGCACAAGTATCATTTTTGGCTATTTTAAATGTGTATCTTTTTTCATGTATTGCGAACAGGTCCCACAAGAGGTATAATCTCACTGCAAATTACCTTCAATTTTTATTTGTTCATCATAGAATACAGCAAAAACAATATGATAAATAATTATGTAAATAATGCAGCACAGTGAAAAATATTGTTACAATATTAATCAAAAATATTTTGTATACAAGTAAAGATGTTTATCTATATAATAATACCGGTAGTCTGTCCGTCTGTCTGTCTGACCGCGTCTATTTTCTCGGAGACCGAGGGTCGCGCGTTCCTGAAACTTGGTGGAAGGGTGCCCCTTGACCTTCCGAAGACCGAGTTTGTATTGGTTAATGCATCAAAGATCATCGGGTCATTCAAGGTCAAAGGAGGTCAAATGGGGTAAACGTTGGTGTATGGACATGAAACTTGGTTGAGTCGATTGTTGATGCCGGGTCATTCAAGTCAGGTGATCGCGAAACCCAGGTGATCGCGAAACCCGGGGACCGCCTAGTAATACATAATATAAGTGGAATTTCAAAAGAGAGTATATCAGCGCCATCCTCGGGAAATCTCTGTGTCTATTTAAGTACTACAAAAGAGTGATATTCTGCGGGCTCGGATTGCGTGGCGTTCGTCTGTGGGCGCTCGTCTTGTAATCCGAAAATCGTGGGTTCGATCCCAACTCCAAGCCTAAAATTTTACTTCATTATTATTTTATCTTGGAGTTAAAAATTGCAATGAAACATCAGAGTTGGCGACTGAAGTAGAAAATAGTAAATAGCTGCCTTATGAGATAATTTAAATGCTTATGGTCCTGGACCATAATATCGGGCTAGAAACTCACACGTGCCATTATCCACCAATGAAATGGCTCATGTAGGGCAGCTTGAAACTAATCTTCCCCACAATCAAATTGCAGAAATGTTCTGAGTGACTCCCACTGCAATCTCAAGCTCTTAATTAAAAGCAACGTTCCTTGAAACTCCAGTGTCAAGGGCACACCAAGAAGCGGATATCTCAAGAAGACAACCGCCCAAGAAGATCGATTTATTACCCCAGCGCTACGCAACCGTATACATTCTGCCAGACTTTTGCAGGCTAGGAAAGGTTTGCAGGACGATATAGATGAATTCCTGATCAGAGGATCAGAAGCAGACTGCGTGAAGTCCAGCCCAGCGCCCATCTTTTGTTCGTAAACCAAGTCGGAAAATATCAGTCCTTCTTCTGGCTAGACTTTGCTGGTGTCGGCAAAAACCGTCGGTGGAAATTAAAGCAAATCCATTTGCGTTTATGCGAAAAATAATACGAATTTCTGCCAGAGTAGATGGAATTCGCGCGTAAGATTAGGCACACATGTTGTGTATACTTAGGCCAAGAGTGATGATGAAATCAAAATCTCAATTTGATTTTTTCTTTTTTGAGTAAGTCGGAGGACGACGGTGTATATCGAAAAAAATGTTTTGCGAATGCTGGATTGGGGAGTTAAGGTGCGGGGAAGACGTTGCGATCGCTTTGCAGATTGTTGAATTGATCGAGTGGCTGCTTTGATGGTGGAGTATTATCGTGTGGGCTTGAATCTCCATTCCCGGTAAAACTAAGCTTGCCGTAATTACAATCCCGTATCTTCAAAATCTGGGCCCAGATGTCATCTCCCAAGACGACAATGCTCGCCTCACAGAGCAAGAGCTATTATGACTTCCATCAGAATATGGGAATACGCAGAATAGAGTCCTACCAACAGCCCAGACCTCAACCCGTTTGAACACTTGTTGAATCAACTTGACCGTGCTGTTCGAGTAACTGGTGCAACCACACTGGCTGGCCTGCGACAAATTATGATAGTTGAAAACGAGTATTCTACCCGGAAAATGGTAAAAAATACTGATGTTTAGCATGAAATTCTAAAATATTCTTTTGGATGTTTAAAAGGGGACAGGGTTTGTGCGGAGTCCTTCTGTCCATCATAAGCTACAGTAAAAAATATGAGGCAGCCCTTTATAAAAGTACCCAAATACTGATTAGCTTGTGCCGATGAAGCGCAAGGGGTGCTAAGATTTGGAGGAATTATATAACATGCAGTCTTCTCAACAAGCAGACTCTGGAAGACAACAAGCTATTGGTATCATTAACAGGTTAGCTCTCATTATGAGCTAATAAAATATCAATTCCCATGGCGCAGTTCAATAGCTTTCATTTCAGAAGTGCATTGGGCAAATACACCACTATTTTTCTTCTGAATTGACCAAAACCACATGCAGTAGTACACAGTTCTGAATTGTGTGTGTACAGCCAGGGATCTTAAATAAATCGGAATAGGACACTCGCTCAAGAGAGTGAAGGCATACTGCATGAAATCTCTAGCTTATAGATCGGCGGTCGTACGTAACTCTGCATAAATTATTAGCTAATTAGGTAGCTTATCGAAATCGCCTATGGACATTTGTACAGAGTGTCACCCTTCTGGTACAGCACAATTGTTTACACTGTTCAGCTGTTACTGATACCAGTCCTTGGAGTGTAAGAGTCTCATATTTCCATGACCATGGTCAATGAGCAATATACCCTACTTACTTGCAGCATTTGTAAAACAGGCTTGCACTATATGGGTGTGAAATGAGACTAGTCTTCACCAAGCTTTGTATTGCAGCAGTATTTAACAGTTTTCCTGATTGGTTGGGTCAGTTTGCAATGTGTTGCTGCACTAATTTCCACTGTGAATGACTTCTATAGCCAATATATATCTAAAATAATATTTCCTATGAAAAAAAAAAAAAAAAAAAAGGCGCAGTTCAATAGCTTTCATTTCAGAAGTGCATTGGGCAAATACACCACTATTTTTCTTCTGAATTGACCAAAACCACATGCAGTAGTACACAGTTCTGAATTGTGTGTGTACAGCCAGGGATCCTAAATAAATCGCAATAGGACACTCGCTCAAGAGAGTGAAGGCATACTGCATGAAATCTCTAGCTTATAGATCGGCGGTCGTACGTGGCGCTGTGGCGCTACGTCATCTCCGGTTAACGTCACTCTGCATAAATTATTAGCTAATTAGGTAGCTTATCGAAATCGCCTATGGACATTTGTACAGAGTGTCACCCTTCTGGTACAGCACAATTGTTTACACTGTTCAGCTGTTACTGATACCAGTCCTTAGAGTGTAAGAGTCTCATATTTCCATGACCATGGTCAATGAGCAATATGACAATACGCAGAATAGAGTCCTACCAACAGCCCAGACCTCAACCCGTTTGAACACTTGTTGAATCAACTTGACCGTGCTGTTCGAGTAACTGGTGCAACCACACTGGCTGGCCTGCGACAAATTATGATAGTTGAAAACGAGTATTCTACCCGGAAAATGGTAAAAAATACTGATGTTTAGCATGAAATTCTAAAATATTCTTTTGGATGTTTAAAAGGGGACAGGGTTTGTGCGGAGTCCTTCTGTCCATCATAAGCTACAGTAAAAAATATGAGGCAGCCCTTTATAAAAGTACCCAAATACTGATTAGCTTGTGCCGATGAAGCGCAAGGGGTGCTAAGATTTGGAGGAATTATATAACATGCAGTCTTCTCAACAAGCAGACTCTGGAAGACAACAAGCTATTGGTATCATTAACAGGTTAGCTCTCATTATGAGCTAATAAAATATCAATTCCCATGGCGCAGTTCAATAGCTTTCATTTCAGAAGTGCATTGGGCAAATACACCACTATTTTTCTTCTGAATTGACCAAAACCACATGCAGTAGTACACAGTTCTGAATTGTGTGTGTACAGCCAGGGATCTTAAATAAATCGGAATAGGACACTCGCTCAAGAGAGTGAAGGCATACTGCATGAAATCTCTAGCTTATAGATCGGCGGTCGTACGTAACTCTGCATAAATTATTAGCTAATTAGGTAGCTTATCGAAATCGCCTATGGACATTTGTACAGAGTGTCACCCTTCTGGTACAGCACAATTGTTTACACTGTTCAGCTGTTACTGATACCAGTCCTTGGAGTGTAAGAGTCTCATATTTCCATGACCATGGTCAATGAGCAATATACCCTACTTACTTGCAGCATTTGTAAAACAGGCTTGCACTATATGGGTGTGAAATGAGACTAGTCTTCACCAAGCTTGTACTGATAGCAGTATTTAACAGTTTTCCGGATTGGTTGGGTCCGTTGCAATGTGTTGCGCACTAATTTCCACTGTGAATGACTTCTATAGCCAATATATATCTAAAAATAATATTTCCTATTGTTACAACTGCGGTAAACAATTACATTGTTTGTATGCGTATTCGGCTTATTCACTCCCGGCGTGATCTAATACAAACATTCCAAATATAAAAAAACGGGTTCGAACAAAATTGGCGGCGTTTCTTTCTGGGCATGTCCTCGTGGCTCTTTAAAAGTTGAAAACAACTGTTCTTTACCAAATCAATTTTACAGTTTTTTCATAGCGGACATTTGAAGTTAGTTTTGTTGCTTAGAAGAAAATACCCAGTTTTTAAATGAGCTGCGCTTTGACCATCTTGACTGGCATCTTGACATCTTCAAATGAACCTTTTAAAACGTTCACCAAGTTCTTGAATGAACTGTGTGACACCAGAGAGTGTTTTGAGTCAATCCCACAATGCACCAGTTTTGGGAAATTTCACCTCAACAGGGTCATGTGATCACATAAAAATCATATTCTTAACACATAAAAACTCTGACTTTAACGCTCATTTTAGCCCACAAAGCGTTAGTACTTAGGGAATTTTTTGCATGATTATGAAATGTCGTGTGGTTCTTAAACTTTGGAATACTTTTTATCCCTAAGTACTGACATGTGTTTAGTACAGTACGGTATAGGCACATTGCTATGCATCATGGGATTGATTCAAAACACCCTCTGGTGTGACCCTATCAAGGTCGGGTTTTTCATATTTTCTCCCTCATATGGAGGCATACCGCCAAAATCATCTATTTACAAATTTGGAGTTTAAATCAATCCACCTGTTTGGATAGTGGAAGCAAAATTGTATACTAAATTCGCACATGGGGGGTGTTAATTAAAGTGGAGACGTTTTTGTTCATAACATCAAAAGGAAACATAAGCTGGGGGTAATGAGAAAAAAATCTTCTGATACCAAAATCTCAACTTAAAGTTACATTTCCTGGTTTCCCTTTCGTTGCTTTTACTAGCTTTTAATTCACTTGATTTTTGCATAGCTTGCTACCCGTAGGAGTCTGAAGTTAGTTGAAATTAAATAAATTAGTATTTTACCAGATTAACTTGAAACATTCGTTCCCAATTCACTTCGTTAACTATGACAGCGTTGTTACAAACAATGTGGAGCTGTCCAAATGTGTTGATGATTTCTTGAAAAGCCTCTGAAATACAGATAAAACATTTTTAAACAGAGCGAATTTTACATTGTGACCTATTCCCACAAAACCCTGATAAAGTCGCCAGAATACCTTAGGAGGAAGAGCTCAATAGAACACAAAAGAATTTCTATGTCAAACAATGGTATATGAAAGACAAAAGGAGGAGCAATGTCTACATGTGTTTCATCATTTTAAAGCTTGTCAGCAGTTCAAATCTATATATATATATATATATATATATATATATATATATATATATCTCTCAAAATGAAAAATTTCCAACTTCTTTTGGATTTTGTGGGAGCAGGTTACGTTAAATTTTATTTTGGTTTTCTGATATGAATTTATCGCACCGTTAAAGTCATTACCAAATATTCTGAAAGACTGAAATATTAATATCAAATAAATAATTCCATCAAAGGTTAAGCAGAATTGTCCCGACGGAGGTTGATTTAGGTTTCACAAAAACATCACCTTTCTCTTTGTTAAATTCTAAGATAAGGATAAGGACCTAGCCTAGTACATTCGACAGGATAATTGAACGCGACCGTATGAGTCAGTGCAGGCAGCCCGAGAGCCGAAGGCTTGAGGGCTCCCAGCACTGACCCATGCGGTCAAGTGCAATTACCCTGTCGAATGCACTGTGGCGTGGTCCTTATCCGTCATATACTTTGAGAAGACAATAATATCAAATCATTACATTAACATTATTAATTAACGTAATTTATCTAAGTTTTGAGGTAGTTTTTTAAAATAAATTAAAAACACTTCTACAATCCAACATGTCCAAAGTTATACTCTATAAATAGTGCCAAAAAGACCTTGACGCAATTCTTTGTTGATTAGTTTGTTTTGGAAATGATCTGGAAGTGCGAGAAAGATCAGACTCTCTAAGACGCTTAGAGTAGCTAATCTTTCGCGCATCAATGAAAACGCGTCAATGAAATTGAAAGAAAGATAAGACTTTTCGCACTGCCCTTACTTTTTCAAAACAAACTCATCAGCGACGATTTGCATATAAATGCATGATTTTTTTCTACCAATTCCAACGCCCACTGATTAGATGTTAAAAAAACCAACGCAAAACGTGCTGTACAAAGCATGAATGGTTTCTGCATGGAAAAAGATTTAGTTGTGTATTTGTCGTTTCTGAAGTATAATTCTCATGGGTTCCTAATATATTATACTAGCAATATTGATATAGCCCATTTCTACCTTCGTGCAGTGGATGTCATAACTTGACGCGCTTGTACGCACGCGTCCCTCAAGGTAAGCCATCTTTTGTGCGCAAGTGTAAAAACGTCGTCGTTCTAAGCCAGCGCGTGCGGTTTACTGGTGCGCCCATCAAATCTCGCGCTGACGTCACTGCACAGAGGTAGGGAAGAGGAGCCTAGCAGCTAAACTTTCTAAACGGCTTCGAACTTGACAAGTTATAACATAAGGAATTTTATATTTAAGATCAATATTTAATGTCAAACGTATCGTTTTTGATAGTACAAAAAAGCTTGTTCTTTTTAATTAAGATGTACGCGTTTCGGAAAGAAACAGTACAAAATCATATTATTAGGAATGATCTGCGCAAGTTAATTCAAGTAACACTTTATACGAGAATCCAATATTTTTTTTTTTCAGACACAATAATTGAGTTATGACAGACACATAGATTGTCAGATAATAAGTTCTGTATATATACGAGCAGACCTGTTATTTTATATTGAAGAGTAAGTCGGATATCAGTGATTGACCTCCAAGTTGTGACTGACTTGTGGGACCCTCGTGCATTATCTTATGACACGTGCATTATCTGATGACCCATGCATTATCTGAGAGAGCCTAGTGCATTCGTGAAAAATAATTCACGCTGAAAACAACAGATAATACGAGAAGTATTTATTAGGATAAGAGTCGTGTTCTATAATTTGCCGCTGTGATACTGTTTCAGGTAGAATAAAGCTCACGTGCACCGCACACAATGATTTATTCCGTAAACTACCTGAAGCGGTAAAATATCACAGCGGGAAATCTATTATAGAACAGCGCCACATGGGGCAGCGTGACAAACATAAACGCATAACATCAACATGCACCGTCGGGATCAACTGAAATTTTGGAAATAAATTTTTTGCGGGGATATCTGGTGACCCATAAACCAAAAAAAAAAAAAATATCGTGGTCCTCGGACCGCCAGTGTTGCCTGCCGTCGCGGTTTGTGAATGATAGGCCTCATATGACCTTTGACCTTGATATGTGACCTTTGACCTCATAAACAAACGAGGGTTTGCGTGTAATATCCATAAACCAAATTTAGCTCCAATTGAACTTTCAATTGAGGTCAATTTTAAAACTTGACCTCACGTGAACTTTGACCTCACCCACATATGTGGGATCCCACGTTGCACCTATGACTCAAGTTTTGTTTAAATCCATCGAAGTATGCGGATATTACATCAACAACAACAACAGACATCAACAGACTACAACAACAGTGGACAAAGTGATCCCCTATGTGTTTTCCTGCCTTAAGGGCTTAAGGCAGGCGACACAAAAATGATGTGCTGGGATCACGAAATGCACCCTTAAACATACCATGTAAGCGTACGGCAGATGACAATCCCATGTTCCCTTGAATTTGTCGAAGTTCATCATGAAATCCTACCTACCTTTCATTTGATCTTTCGACGAAACGTCGCATTTCAGAAATAAGATCTGTTGATTTTCGAACCGTTTTTCCAGTTCTTTTCTTGTTTCTTCGCCCTTTGACTCATTTACGTCCAAGATTGCCACGCCCTGAAGGTAAATTTGTTTTTGCATACATTTTTATATTGGTGTGTTAGTTTATTTGTTTGTGTATCGTCCATGATAGAAATAACATTATTACTATAATCCCCTTTTTACACGAGGCATGCTTTTTATACACATATTTTATAAACAGATAAAGGCACAGCCTGTTTTTCTTTTTAAAACACACATGCCAAAACATTTCTTGTCGGTTTCTGTCGAAAAGGTAAATATATTGGTATGTAAATAGCATTCCTCTCTCACAATGCTTTCAAAACAAGTACTTTATTATTGTTAGGTAATCTCAAGGTGGGCCTATCTTAAAGTTTTTGATTTTATAAGTTTTATATTGTAAGTTTTATATTATTTTATCAGTTTAAATGGCCTCTCTTCCGTAGATCATCCATTATCATCAATATGCTTAATTTGGACCATGTTATTTACTTGGTCAAATTGCAATGTACATTTACATAATATCTGTTTTTGATTCTGATATTATAATTTCTCAAAATTTTGTATCATGATTTATGTTTGCATTGCAAGACTTTGTATCATGATTTAACTTTGCATTGCAATACTTTGTATACTGTTATTATGATGATTTTGATGATATATGTAAATAAACGAATTGAATTGTGTATCTAAAAGAAATTATAACCTTTATACTAGATTCCGCTGGTTTCCGACTAGCTCTCATTTTTATGAAGGTATTGAAAGAGCACCAGACGAGCTCATTTCTACCCAATACCAGTTCTGTTGCACAGATGTGGTACAAATCAATGATTGCAATTATAATATTGTAGGCCTAATCTTTTTTACATCGTGGAAGAGACAAGGAACCACAACGACGCGACTTCCACCATCCGACATTTATCTGTTTATCCATTCACCCGCCCAAAAGGAAGGCATTCAACAGCAAACCCTTTATTCGTAATCCATCTGCCGCAATCGATGATCGGCAAGCAATCATTTCTGGAGAACACGTACGAACACGTAAAAGTATATAGCATAATTACAAAATGTTCCGGTGTAGAAGTAATCATTGTCCGGCGTACTCATAGTCCGGCAACAATGGTGAACAATAGGGCAATCGATTCAGTTGACTCTTTACGCAACATTAGTTTTACGCTTTATTCCGTTATCGTCTATGGAGCCCCGGACTATGGCTCCCACCGGACTATATCTGCTTTCACACCGGCTATCTCCGGTGTGTATTGTTGCTGTTTTCGTTA
This sequence comes from Ophioderma brevispina, assembly GCA_023653785.1. Taxonomy (NCBI): domain Eukaryota; kingdom Metazoa; phylum Echinodermata; class Ophiuroidea; order Amphilepidida; family Ophiodermatidae; genus Ophioderma; species Ophioderma brevispina. The sequence continues at coordinate 24,279 of JAMKCH010011678.1, forward strand.
AATACGCAGAGTTTGTACATCGTTATGTGTTCAGCTTTAGTGCCCAAGACTGCCCAGTGTGAGAAATAAAGGATGAAAGTTGGACTTAATTGAACGTGTTGACCCGGGGGTCTTGGATTTCGGTTGGGTACCCATGCTCGTTCCAAGGGTTCTGAAAGTGGTCCCTAACGGGACCAATTTGCAGTGAAATTATACCCCTCACATGAATAAAAGATATACCGTTAAAATAGCTAATATACAAGAAAAATGACACTTGTGCTACTGCAAGAAAAATTACACACTTAGGGTTATTTTGCAGATATGTTTAGGTTAATTTTTCCTTTATGTAAATATTAACCAGTCACAATCAATTCGATACCCCTGGAACTTGATTACTGTGAATTTGATATCCCTAGCGGTAGTTCCGCATTTGCAGATAGTCCCTCTTTTTTGGAACGAGCATGGGTACCCGACCAAAATCCAGACCCCCTCTCCCCCTTCGTGTTGACCGGTGTGGCAGGAGACATGGTCCTTAGGGCTCACAGTCCGGGAACAATGGTGAAAAATAGAGCTTTATTCCGTTGTCGTCTATGGAGCCCGGACTATGATACCTGCCGGACTATGATTATTTTCACACCGGTTTCCATGTAAGCCGCCATTTATGTTTGGGTATTGTCTTCCCAGCATGCATCGCATGCTGATTCGCTGTTTCCCGAAGACCCGGAATCTTTACCTAATGAAGAAACAACCACGAACTGCGAATTTTCTCGAGCGAGAAAATCGGATTAGGGTGATCCTCGGATCCTCAAAAGCAAAGTGGATCGTTGTGGTTTCCTTCTCATCTCTTTCCTACATGCTTACATGAAATGATGAACGGGATCGAATGATGCAGTCTACACTATAGGCCTATCCCACCTTCTAGACTAGAGCAAATGCCAGAAGTCATCGCACCTCGACCCATAACAAAGGGTTACAGTAGATCAATTACAAGGTCTAATTAATGATTACACATGACCATAATAATGTTCCAGTGTGTTAATCCGGGACTAAGACACTCAAGCATTGATATGGTCATGTGGAATCAATCAACAATCAGACCCTGTCATTGGGCCTTGCAATACCATGAATACTGTAATCACTTATTTGTATCCAACCAATACAACAGAACTGGCTTTGGACCTTTTTTGTATCCCCTCTGTCATGTCTGTTGTTCTTTTAATGAAAACCCTCTGTTGTTCCTTCAATATAATTTTGTTCAACAATGAGAGATAGTCCAGACAGTAGTGGAATATAGTATAAAGAATCATATTTATATATTTGCCGATATATTTTGAGCAATTTCCTGATAAATTTAAACGGAAATGATTGTTTTATACAATATACGATAGATCAACAACTGTGCAGAATTTTGCACTTCACATGTCTATCCGAAGTTTAGAATCAATATTTTGCGTGGCTTTTTCTCACCTTTGCACCTTTTTGAAGAAGGTTCTCGACTAAAAACTTCCCTATTCCCTCAGCTCCTCCCGTCACCAAGCCATATTTACCACGAATGTCCATTATGGATAACGTTGTAGTCGATTTTGACAATTGACTAATTTGTGGAGATTGTCAAAGGGTAGATCTACAGATTGTTTCCAAGCAATAGCGTTTACATTATGGAGCGATAAGAGTCATATTTTGGGCTTAGGCTATTATTAGTTGAAAGAGAATAATCCACGGGTACAATAAGTTCATGGTATAGGTAAAAGTAAACAAGGAAAAAAGTTTATTCCTGTCGCAAGCATTTCAAATAGTAATTTCAGCGACTTTTTACCTCAATACACTCAAGAAATCTTAATTTGTGCTCATTCATACATTTTAAAAATATATTCCCCTCTTTGGATATAACTATAGTAGATTCAACCCATCGTGTCACCAAACGAAAAAAGTTTTGGACAGCGTCGATTAAATGGGAGAGGAGGCAGAATCTGCTCCTTCAAAATCAACTTATGACTAGAATTTCGCGGTTCTCGGCTTTCTAGGTTTCAGGTTTTGCTGGCTAGTTAGGGACTGGTTGGGGGAGGCTGGTAAATTGTGCGTTGCCAGTAAGTTCATGTTGGCGGTGGTTGTGATGCTTCTGTTCAGAACCTTATCGGTCGCACTGAGCCATTTGATTACTGAGGTTGGCTGAAATTTGTATGTTGAATTGAAGCAGACGTTTTCTTGCAAGTTGTTTAGATTGTTTGAATTGATGTCAAAGATGAATTGTAATTCCGTGGCTGCATGTTCAGGCGACTTGCAAGTTTTTTAGGTTGACTGTTGACTGGAATAAGTTGGACGCATCTATCTTATCTATCTTCCAATCATTACATCACTCAGTAGTAGAGTATTGTTGTACTCGGCGAAAAAGGTGCTTGGTCACAGGAACAAAGATCAACAAAGTGTGCAGAAACAAAAGACTGGTGCAAGTAAAAAGAAGGTCCGTGTGGCTAACTATCGGAGTGTGAGTGGCTTCAGGCGACTCCGGAAAATCTCCAGTGACTAAGCTGAATCCAGTAAACCTGGTAGGGGTGTTCCAGATGCAGATGACACTTGCAAAAAAAATCTGTGCTGGTAAGAGAATTCTACAGTGGTGCTGTTGTAGCTGTTGGTGGTGGCCCCTAGTTTGGTCTGATATATACACACATGCAAGGTTTGTAAAGTGAATGGATGTCCAGAATTGAAGCTGTAAGTTTCTTGACAATTGCTTGGAATATGACGCCATGGGTTTACAATTTCATTCGCGAACAATTCCTTTCGTTTTATATTTATATTCTTTATTTTAATTTTTAATTTATAATGTATATATTTTTATCCATAGTGTTAATTTTGTTTTTAATTATGTAACTGTATATGTGTTGATTTCTTATTTATTATTTAGTTTTTATTTTACCTATTTAGTCATCTTTAATTTATTTCAAATTTTTATTGTAACGATTTACTTTATTAATATTTTAGTGTTGGTTTTATTTCTATTATATTTTTCATTTCGATATTTTTATTCAACATTTTTGGTTTTTCATTTTGTAATTGTATTTGTGTTTATTACTTTGTTTTATTTTACTTATTTAGTCATCTTTATTTGTTTAGTGTTAATTATTTAAGTTTATCTACTCTTTTTTTTTTAACTTGGTGGCTTTTTACGTTGCCAACGTCTTTTTGGTAGATTTCCTTTATTTTTATGAACATCGAATAGCTGTGCAAATTGCAGTTGGTCAATTTGCAAGAAAATCCCGTTTCCATGAACAGTTACAATACACTTTAGTTGAATGTGTGCGATTATTCCATATTACGTGATGTGTAAAGTAAAGCAAAGTGTTTTGGGAAGCATTGAACAATGTTTCTAATTACAGTTTTTGAAGTTCATTTGTTTTTCTCGGTGTATTCAGGTAATTGATTTGGTTGTCTATACTGCTTTTAACATAGATAATAAAATATGAAGAGCTTAAAGTCCATGGCCATGGGCTATCAAAATTGAGATTTTATATAAATTTATTATAATTGGAACATAAAATTTTTTTGTGCTTTTTTTGACGTTTGTATCTTCTTCTTCAGTTACTGAGATATTCAGATTTTAAAGTTTCTGCAATTTTTGGACCTTTTCCACACAAAAAAATAGAATTAAAAAGAGCTAAAATTGTGGAAATGTATTTTTGTACCTTTTGGTGATATTTGCATTTCGTTTAGTAAGTCGTATTTTACTAAGAGGACGCGTAGCAATTCTATCACCAACACTGCTTACTATATTAGGGCGAATCATAATTCCCTTGAAATCACAGCGAAAAGTTAAAAAGAATTAGATATGAATCTACTGTTTTCATCAGAGAAGAGACGTTTTCCCTGTGATATTACTTGCTATAGTTATGAGGAATATTTTTGGTTCAAATTGGTGAAAATCACCGGATCATTTTAACACTTAAGTGACCAAAGGGGGTGGGGTTCCTATGGACCCCCAAAATTTGTTTTCGCGCTGGCCGCTTTACGCGTGGGATTTTTGCGCCGAAATATTTTGTAATTGTCAGACTTTTAAATGCGCTTCTTTTCATACAAAAAA
>JAMKCH010011679.1:0-114598 GCA_023653785.1 Ophioderma brevispina
TCTGTTCACAGGTCTAGTTTTTTTTTTGTTTCCAAAAAATAATTTTAGAAATAAATATCAAAGATGTCAAACTCTCCCACGCGATCACGATATAACGCGAGAACAAAAAGGTCACGATTTTTTGGGTCAAAATAACACGTTGGTAATCATTAGAAAGTCTTTTAATGAATTAAAATACGTAGTATAAATCAATCTTGAATGTTTTGCAGTAGACCTTCTTATTGTTCTCTTTTATCACCAAGAAATAAATAATTTTACATAGAAATAGCACAAAGGTCAAATTCGAAGGACCATGGGTAATTAAGCCACGAACATGGACGACAACTCGTACCAGAGAAAACGCTACCCTCAATTTACGTATTTACTCTTTGTCAAACCACCTGAATTCAATACGCATCTACTACTGTTTACAACATGTTTAGCTATGTTTACAACACGTTTATTTGCAATCTCAATAAAATCTAAATCATCTATCAGCAGTTTGAATATATAAACCCCGAGCAATCGAGAGACACGATGGGAAGGGTATTACCTGAATATGGTACACATTCAACATGGCGACCTCCTGGGTCAACATGTCAGCCTCCAGGGAAAACAACATGGCGAAGTTCGATCTTTATAGTATAGATCATATGTCTATAAGCAATGACCGTATTTCATCTCCAAATACAATACATTACATACATATATGAAAGTAGAGGCGAAATATTATTGTTGCCATACGTCTACAAGCAATAATTTCTCAAAACATGCCATCAGCAGCAGCGTAAACGCTATGTTGATTATAAACCAGACAAATTGTCGGAAAAGAGGTTTAATTTGGGTAGATCCAAGAAGCTTGATATTTTATCCCCAATCTCCAGTTTAAATAAACACTAAATAGGTTGATTCCGGTGTCCAAATAAAGCTATCAAGGATACAAATGAGGTATTAGAATTTATTCCGTCATGGGCTGTATGATGTTGTGCAGTAGAGCTTGACGGAATCAATGGCAATACCTCATTTGCATCCTTGAGACTTCTATATGAAACGTCTACCTTAATTTGGTGTGTAATCGGGAATGCGTTTGCCATATCCGATTTCTTATTACACTTGTATAACCTATAGAACTAACGCTCTGCTGCATTGGCTTTACAAGTATCCAGCCTTATTTGGACACGGGTGTAGAAGTAATTATTGTCCGGCGTACTCAGAGTCCGGGAACAATGGTGAACAATACGGCTATCGATTCAGTTGACTCTTTACGCAAAATTAGTTTCACGCTTTATTCCGTTATCGTCTATGGAGCCCCGGACTAGCCTCAGGTATAATGGCTCCCGCCGGACTTTATCTGCTCTCACACCGGGATCAACGTCTTTATTGTTTATTTAGACTGGAGATTGGGGATAAAATATCAAGCTTCTTGGCGATTCTTTGTATTTGTTCCGGTCAAGATACAGGATGTATGCATCTACTCAAATACAGTTACATCATTCCATTAACCGATTACAGATCGGTAGCTTCCCGCCTTATTTTGAGAATAAATCGTATTGAAAAAAAATAGCAGTGTCCCCGTCAAACTGAAAATTAAAAACAAAATACAATAAAAACAAACAAACAAATAAAAAAATAAATAAAACAGAAACCAAGAGAAATTACGATTCTGATTTCCGTTATTCGTACAATTGCTATAAATAAAATTTTAAATAGCAAATACTTGAGAGCACAGTATACTATTGATGTCTTATGTTTTGATGTCTTACATTGATCATAACGGTTCGGTTGTAATTTTATTGCAAATTACACTTTAGAAAACAAGTACTGTGTGTTCTTAGGTCTTTAGTTTTGTGGATATTACATTCCATGCCTCTACTTGATGAAACACGTCACTTCTTTATTGCTTGCATGGGTAGGTGACACAAGTGTCCAAGACGATTATGATGAATTGACACACTGCAATAATCACCACCAGTGGTGGAAAATTAAAACGACACTACTAGTATCCTTGGCATTAACACTTAAGTGCCCAAGTGCGGGGTTTTATGGGACCCAACATTTGATATTTTTGCGATTTCTCGATTACGCAATGACCTTTTTTCAAGGAGTTTTTTGCTAATTTTCTGATTTATGAATATGCTTCTCCTGATAGTAAAATAAATAACTAAATAAATCTGCCCACGGCTTCATTAGCGTAATTAGGTTGGGTACATAGGAACCCCCTCCTTGGGCACTAACAGGGGTGAAAAAAATTGAGATATTTTACTAATTCAAAAATTAAAGTAATTAAATCTTGGGATTTATTTGCTTAGATATACCTTAGGAGGAAATTAAGAATAAATTAATAATACTTAAATCAAGTAACCCTTTATATGGTGATAGCATCAATTTTAATTTTTGTCATGACTGTGCTCTTAACTGTGTAAGTCTATGGGAGAGACCAAGGTGAATTTGAACTTTATGAGAAAAATACAAGATGGTATAAATTTGGCTATATTGTACTATGATTATTTTAATTGGTTATTCTAAAGTAGATATAATCAATTATTTTGGTTCAAAATCTTATATCGCAGTTGCTGAGGGTGGAAATGTGAGAACCATTTATTTTTTCGAAGAGTGACGATTTCATTTGACCATAGGTCAAAGGTCAAAGTTCGGATTTTCATTTTTATCATTGGTATGTGGTTCTTACGTGATCCCCATTTACTTGTGTTAGTTTTAAAATCAAACCCAAAAGGGAAAATAGTTATCCGGGTTGGGTACCTAGGAACCCCCTCCTTTGGCAGTAACGGAAGTTTTTTTTTGTTTTTGTTTTTTTTTTAGTTTGGGCACTTAAGTGTTAAACATCCCCGATTCTGATGTCAACTTTTATAGGGCCCTTTCACGGAAGTTAAACACATTCCCCGTTTTCCAAAAAATGACGTTTTCAGAAAAAGTGGTGCTTTGCAGTATTCAAGTTTAAAACATTAATGCATAATAAATTACATAAACAAACAGGACAAATACGCAGACAAACCAAAACAGACAAACCAAAAATAGTAGTAATAATAATAATAATAATAATAATAATAATAATAATAATCATACTAAGAATGGAATAGGGGGAAAAATAATTATTCCTTAGTTTATAATGAGATATTTTTGTTATTTAAATTAGTAGCCTTTGTTATTCCACCTCATTTGCATAAATTACTATTCATATCCTTTGACGGAATAAAGCGCAAACAAAAGATTCCCCTTAAGTCCAACTTTCTTGAATAACAAAAGATAATTTCCACTTAACACTTAACTGCATAAGGGGGGGGGTTCCTAGGGACCCATTTTTGGTTTTTCGGCCGGCGTTTTTTAACGCTGCAATATATTTGGTTTATATTTTTTGTATTTGTTTTTTTTTTTTTTTTTTTTTATTACATAAACAAACAGGACAAATACGCAGACAAACCAAAACAGACAAACCAAAAATAGTAGTAATAATAATAATAATAATAACAATAATAATAATAATCATACTAGGGGAAAAATAATTACTCCTTAGTTTATAATGAGATATTTTTGTTATTTAAATTAGTAGCCTTTGTTATTCCACCTCATTTGCATAAATTACTGTTCATATCCTTTGACGGAATAAAGAGCAAACAAAAGACTCCCCTTAAGTCCAACTTTCTTGAATAACAAAACATAATTTCCACTTAATCCACTATTAGTCTAATAATAATAATAACGATGGGGTCATCGTTGATGGAACCGGGAAAGATGGGCTAAAGTGTCTTGGTCTTATGAATGTAAATTTTACCTTCGGAAAATTGATGAAAGAATGTGAGTATCCTGACGAATGATTTGCAGGGATTGGAACCAAACCAAGGTTGAAGTGTGATGGCATGGGCATTGATCTGCACTGGTGGCAGAACTGACGGATCTTGTGCTCTTACAAGGACGACTGACTGATCAGGGATATGTTGAAGTTCTTCACCCACACGTCATTCTAATGGGAGAAGCAATTGGTAATGACTTTGTCTTCATGCAGGACAATGCAACTCCGCAGAAGAGAAGGATATTGATACTCAGATTGGTCAGTCAAGTCACCTGATCTTATCCCGATAGAGAACCGGTTGGACCAATCGATATGCGAAGCATATTATCGACATATAAAGGAGCACGCTACACTGGCTCGACTTTGTGGCATGGAACCACATTCCTGAACATGCAGAACATGTCATCGGTGCAGATGGAGGAAACATTGACTATTGAGTCGCACCCTGAATGACAAAACAACAAGAGTATTTTGAATTGAAACAGGCATTTCAAACATCACGCCTTTCTTTCATGAAAAAAGTGCAATATCGTCGCTGGGCGGGAAAAACCTCATATGTAACGCCTGAGGTCAAATGCAAAACCACATATGCAAAAAGTGGGCCCCAGTGCTAAAAGCTCATATGTGCATTTTGGTCACATCGGGTTCTAGTTTGCATTTCAAGTCAAATATGATAGTAAATCATATGGCAGTTTAGCTCAGAATCTGGAGTAAATAATTATCTAAATATATTCAGAAAGAAAAACCTTTCTTGTGCAAGGCATTACATAAAATTATTCAGTTTTTCGTGCCTCTCGAAAATGTTACATACTAATATGAGGTTTTGTCATGTTACCGTTTTTACTACATGTGAGGATTTGCTCTTAAAGGTCAAATGCGACGATATGTGGAGAAAAATGACTTTACCTGATACTGATGGCTGTAAAGCTTACATCTTATTCTTTGTTTGTCTGCGTATTTGTCGTGTTTGTTTATTTGTTTGGTTATACGTTAATGTTTTAAACTTATTTACTTCAAACTGCAATGGATTAAAAGAAAGGAAATGAAAACGTTTTTGTAAACTGATAATCTATTGATTTTAGACATTTTCAAAGTGCCACGTTTTTTCTGAAAGCATTATTTTTGGAAGAGGTGGGTGTGTGTGTTGATACCAAAATTGGTTTTAGAAAAGCAACAACTTTTGTGGCAAAGCCAGATGTTTCCTTTTTTTCATTTTTTTAACAATTGTATAAACATCCAGTGAATTAAGGGTGCAACGAGAGATTTTGAGGCACCGGAATATTGTGTCGTAATAGTCATTTCATATATAGACAGTCAATAGATTTCTTACCTTGTATTTTGCTACAGAAATGTCTTAAAAGAGAGAAAAAAGGTGATTTTGATTTGCTCATATTTCAATGTAAAACATAGGCTGAATTTCGTATTTGCTCCTATACGAAATTAGAAAGTTCAACATGTTTGTATCAAAGAACCATTTCTCAGCTTAATCCTTTCTGTTAGGGATATTTTTGATGAAAAGCTTTACATCAGAACAAAAATCAGTACTTTCAATTTTAATTTTTGAACCCCTTAAAATACATATACATGTAGGTACTCAATGTAGTATCAATGTAAAGTTGAGCATCACAGGTATCCCTTATTATATCAAAATCATCAAAATCATATTACCTAAGCCCATGTACATGCTACGTTTTAGATAGTTACTTCATCTCGCGGTCCGGAAGACGAGGGTAATTATTGTTACCATATACCTACAACCAGTATTTTATCAAACATGCCCTTTTTACCTGCAAAGAAGATACTCTTTTTGTTATAATCTACACAGAATGCCGGACAAGTGCAGTCTCGGTGTGTTATCGAGAATGGGTTTGCACTATCCAATTTCGTATTGCACTTACCTATAGCCGTATAATGCATTTGCTTAATATTTACAAATATCTAGATTCATTCTGAAAGCAGGCCATCAACCTGTTTCACATTTGTTTAGACTAGAGTGTACGGATAAAATATCAAGCTTCTTGGGAATTATTTGTATTTGTTCCGGTCAAGAGAAAACGTGTAGGGATCTTATCCAAATATACACTGACACTAGCTTTATCATGATATGGGTATGCTCTAGAACTTTTTTTTTTTTGAGAATCAGTCATATTCGCATGGTGGGAGACCCGCGCACGATTTAACTAACTTGTTAACTAACTAACGAAATTAATTAAGCAATTTAATTAATTATCGTAAAAGCAATCGTGGCAAAATGGCATTTTAATACCAATAAAGTGTAGGTGTACCAAATATGAACACTAATGTCGCTAACATCAAGTTATGCGTTGCGGAATAAAGCACAACAAGCGCAATTGAGTACTACAGTTAATAGAGCACTTTCCACACGAGCCGGTGTGGCAGGAGATATGGTCGTCCGGGCTCAGAGTCCGTCTAAATGGTCAAGAATAGGGCGTTCGATACAGTTGACTCTTCACGCAACGTTACTTTCACGCTGTATTCCGTTGACGTCTATGGGGCGGACTATATCTCCTTTTACACCGGATTGACGGACATGCTACCTCAAATGCAAACATCGAGAGTTTTCGGAACTAGAGATAGGCCTAGATGCCATGTGTTGCGTCTGGCCAGATGAAGGGGTCCAGCTGTACATTTAAAGAGGTTGTGGCGCACCCCCCGGGGCGCATGGGGGAGCATGATGAGTATAGACATGTGCCAATCCTAAATGCATGGATATCTCATCAATAATGAAAATTCCAAATAACTTCCAAGGGCCCTTGGGTTGTTTGTTGAAGGCATGCTGAAGGGATTTCAATGTACTGGTACATGTCTTGAGCTGTTTTGAAGTTGCACATAATTTTGTGTTATGCTCCTGTGCTTGGAGAACGATTGCTGTTGATGAAGGATTCTGGTGGTGAGAGGATGCATTACCCATACGGGGAATGCATCCTCTCACCTACTGATTTTGCGGATGTTTTTCATCACACATCATCATGATAATATTGTCACGGACCGCCCAAGCCGATGGTAGATTGACGCCCATCCATCAGCTAATGCCTCACCGAGATATACCAGCGACTTATTCTCAGCCCCGCCGAGACCGGGATTCGAACCCGGGACCCCTCGGTCTCAAGTCGAGCGCGCAGTGAATAGAGCTAAAGAGGAATTCCCCGTTAGGTCTATTGACACTAACGTACTTATACCTCGTGACATTACACCCTTTCCTCACAAGCCACGTCCCGTGCCTTAAACTCCTGCCTCCTTGATACAAGGTACGTAACTGCAGGCCTTTTACTAACTCACTCCCAGGGCAATCATTCGACTCGAGGCTTTCCGATAAGCGGGTTCCGACTGGAGTTGAGAAACCCCAGGGGACACCGCTGCCACCAAATTGTCACGGACCGCCCAAACCGATGGTAGATTGACACCTATCCATTATATTATTCCTCAACGAGATATACCAGCGACTTATTCTCAGCCCCGCCGAAGACCGGGACATCGAACCCGGGACCCCAGTGGCGTAAACAGGCGGGGGGAGGGTAGGTTGCGAGAGGGCCCACCCAAACAAAAAACCCCTTGCCCACCCTTCGCCCCCCAAATGAACTGACCCTTTGTACAGTGTCTATGGAGGAAGGACCCAATTTGCCCCCTCAAAAAAAAAGTCTTGGCACCCCTTCAGCCCCCACCTTTGTAAAGGTTCTGGTTTTACGCCACTGGGGAACGCATATTCTCAAGTCGAGCGCGCAGTAAAATAGAGCAAAGAGGGATTCCCCGTAGTACTTTGAATACCATTAGGGGATAAAAATTGATTTAATTCGAGTGGGAAAGATGAAAGAGGAACGAAAAAAAAACATACGCCCCGTGTGGGGATTCGGACTGGAATCACATGATCACGGGGCGAGAACTCTATCCCACTGGGCCAGGCGGGATTATGTTTGTTAATTTTGAAAATATAATGGTTAAAGCTTACCTAATAAAACAAAACGCCAAAACATTCAAAAATTTACACTTTTGCGTCAGCGAATTACTGATTCGATTGTAAAATCATAAAACATTACTCCAAATCGGTCAAATTTGGTATCAATTAGAAGAAAAAGCCTTATTTGGTGACGTTTTCCCTAGCATCCGAATGCTTCCGAAGACGCCTTAATCATGTGATCGTTTGTCCTCCCTCCCATGCTCACCCTCCCCCCCCCCTCCACCTAATGCTTATCCGACTCACGGGGCATTTAAATAAAATCATAAAATTCAGTTTTTGGTCAGAGGTATGATGTTTCGATGTTTTTCAGCGTTTCCAAAAACCCAGTTGAAACAATTTTTGAAAAGGTATTGAAAGGTTCCGCCAGAGGCCCCTAGTCGTGAGCTACGCCCACCTTACGGTGGTTCCGGGGAACATTGCAGAGGGGGGAGGGACCAATGCCAAACCTAACAGCAAAACAGCAAATTCAAAACGGCATCAACTTTTTCCCCCCCCCCCCGGTGTTAGTCTGTTTCAAAGAATTAACGGAAGGAGGCCTCTCTTACGCATATCGAACGGTACACACAGACGGCTAAAGATAGGGGCCTAGTCACGAATATTTAAATCTAAATGACCGTTATTGGAAATTACACTATTTTGACGCGGGGTTAATCCACTATAACCCCGGCGGATTTTGAAGCCAATATTTTTTTTCTTAAGTTTATGAATTGATATACTAAGAGCTTTTGAACAAAGGTTTAAGAAGATGATTTTTTAATGTAACTGGGACCGCGACTGCCATAGTAAACTGCACGTAGCAGTTCCACAAATTACCGTGTTGGAATCCCCAATGCCAAATCAAGCAAATCGTGTCCTACCACCCCCCCTCCGAACATTGCGTCCAGGTTCTAACCATATCCGTAATTAAGAACAGTACCATAAGCAACGAAACACCTAGAAATCGTTATGTTATGAAATTCAAATTTTGCAGTGTGTTCGACTTTAGCAGATGAGGAACCATACGTTTGGCATACATTTACCCTTGACACCTACTTAATCGTATTACTTTATTCCATCATTGAATTAAAGTATATGATATATTGGACATATATAACATGGTACAATCAGAAAAAAAAAATGGGTTAAAATGAAATTTCAAAATTAGTCCTTCTTCACTTGGCATAATATTAAAGAAAACAGACCAGGCTTTCCAAGGGTGTTTGTTTATCTTATTGCTTTTGTCAATCCAGAGATATAATCAAGTTAATGCGATACACCAAAATCGATTTTGTTGCCCTTTTATGCATGGGCAGAGTTGCTTAGCACCAGTTATGACTGCTGTCTTAAAACCTCAAAACAAAAGATTTCACTTACAAGAGAAACAAACCCACAGATAAAAGTAACAAAAAGGAAAAATCTGTTTATCGGACATAAGATTAATAGTCCAAACATAATCAGTTCAATGATAAATATCTTCTTTTCATAAATAATAACAATACAAATATTGATTGACCCGTCAATGAAAATGGAACTTTGAAATTTATTTCAAAAATTCAGGTTCTGTAAAATCATGCCAGAAGGAATGTATTGCAACCAAATAAAACACTCCAAATCCAACGAAATGGTTTAAGAATATGCACCTTTAATGCATCCCTTTATGCATTTACTAAATTCTTGAAGTCAATAAACAATTTGAATTTTGGAAGAAAGTATCAAAATGTTGGTAGGAATGTGCGTTTCATGATACTTCCAGATCATAAAAAACTCTTTCATCCAGGTTGTTGTACGCCGGTTGTACGCTCATGGTTCTCTTCTAACAAAGAACAGTATGTCGAATGTTATTTACTTTATCTTAAAGCCAGAACTTACTGATCATAACTTCCACCATTAAGTAACTTTTAGAGTTTCTTTATGAAGTTAATCCCTTTTTAAAGATTTTCATATCTGCTCAGTTGTGAATAACTTATGTTTAACAAATTCATTCACCGTTTTCACTCAACCAGAAAGTGGCACAAACTCGATTTTTGTGTTCCGCAGTAAACTGGAGTTATCTTTCGATTGAAACAAGCAAATGAGATGAAACAAAAAATCCTGGAAGGCCTGGTATTTTCTCTTTAATGTGATGTACAATACGACTTATTTATGTTGAGATATAATATTGAAAAAAAATCGTTTTTTGATTGTACCATTTTTTTTTGAGACAGGCTGTAGCATTACCGAATCAGAAATAACACATTGCAATTTTCGTAAATACAATTTTAAAAGATGATGATTTTATCCAGACACATGGGGGCTTTGTATAATCCTTGGGACATAGAGGTCCACTAAATCCAATGCGGGAGATGTGAAATACTTATCTTGTACTGGTTGCCGTTTATTTCTGAAAGCTTTCTAGTGTACTGCACAAATAAATTGGTCATGTTGGCAGTGTTGGTGTGAACTTATTTTTAGTACTGCCTTTCAACCAGTACGGGGCTATTGAGTATGAAAGATCTTTGTTGTACAGGTGGACAACAACAACAGCAACAAGAAGAACAAAAAGTAAACGATTATATTGACAATCTTAATGCAGTAGTATGTTGCCTTTTTAATAGCAAACGGATTGTAAGTTTTAGCTGTAATAATACCCCAGGTGATATAACTTCTGTATATCTACAGTCTGTCATTTTTCTTTTGCCACAACTAAGAACACCCAGCGTGTCTTACAATTGCCATTGTTGTATCATATCAACATATCAATAAATAACATTACCGTACTTAATGAAAAGGTGTAGAAACTACTTTAAAACTGCCATTATTAAAGTTAACCTAAAAGGGTGATGGCCGGATTTTAAGTACAAAGTTTTCATCTTGAAAGAATGACCTTCGTCCCAAAACACCACCTGTAAAGACTCGCGCTGACGGATATTTTCATTAGTTTTGATGTGAGTGCTAAAATCGTGATTTTTGTGATCTCCGTGGAGTACTGCGGCATTGGTCGTCCAAAATGGGGGCACATTTTCACAAGTAACATCTAAAGATTTCACATGGTATGTGAGAAAAGGAGTATCTTTACAAAATTGTGGCACTTCACCGGTAAAATCTACTCTCTAATAATGCAAAAGAGTGAATTTCACTCTTTTAGAGTGACTACAGGTACAACAAAAGGAAGGGCCCACCCTGAAAGAGTGAAATTTCACACCTTTCAAAATACATTTTTGATCAAATTTTCCTTGATTTATTTACAAAATTGATAATTTTTATATTTTTTTTACATTATCAAGAAAAAATTTGAACAAAAACCTACCTCTGCAAAAGGGTTTGAAATTTCACTCTTTTCCGAGTGGGCCCTGTAGTCACTCTAAAAGAGTGAAATTCACTCTTTTGCATTTAGAGAGTAGGGTTTCTTCTGGGGAGGAGGCTATTAGTGTATGGGCTATGGACCATTTTTCTTCTGTCCTATCCATAGGTCATGATGATGGCTCGTGGTGTCCAGATTTATTCATCTGTGTAAGCTATCCAGGGCGGTGTGTGTTCATGATACGGACGCTCCTAACATGGCCTTAAAACTGTCACTAAAACTGGCTTTTCCGGCTATTTCATGGCACAAAATCACGCATATTTAAAACGGTGTAGATTTCGGCTTTATCAATTGCGCGTTATTACAACAATTTCCAATGCAATAATACAAAATCCAACTTCGACAACAATTGACGGCGTTGTTTGTTTACATCCTGAATGAAATAATTGACAGAGGCTTGAAGTTTTTCACGTTCTTTTCTATTCTGTTTGATATTTATAAATGTTGTGAAAAGAAGATTTTTTTTTTTTTTTTTTTTACCAGGATTGGAATAAACATGAAAGTAAAATTTTGTTTTCAAAGTAAATGAATAAGTACGTAAAATGGCGATATGTCGGTCCTTTTCATAATATTTGTTCAACAACAAGAGAAAATAATTACTAAAGGGCCGAATAAAGCAAGTAGTACTCAAAACGACGTTGTGCTCTCCTTCACACCTGTGGAAAAAAATATGCCGGCCCGCTTGAGGCGTGAGATGATAAATTCAGGATCTGAAATAGGAAATAGAATTATCGCTGTTTGGAGTGGTGAACGTCAAGAAGGAAATGTGTCTTTGTTCACGAGGGACGTAATACTGCACTGACATGACGGATAAGAAACGTGAGAACTTTCACCTCAAGTAGGGAAATTGAATCGTAGAGAGAAGAGGTATTCACAAAGTAATCATTGCAAACATTCATGAAAACATCTATTCAATTATATTGCCAAATTTCCTATTAGCTCGACTTTTCGTAAGCTAAAAAGGTTTTCAAACTAACAAAGTACATTTTTCAAATTCGAAAACATATCAGTTTTAAAATGATATATACAACATATCGTGGTTCCCATTTCCGTTGATATCTAACAATCGTCACTTTTAAAAGAAAGGGTGTTGTGAAGGTGAAGAAAAATGTTAGAAATGTCTGACTTTTTATGCGGTGTGGCTCAAAGTGCCAAGTGACTATTTTTATACAAACTAATGTCACCAAACGTTTATCACTTGACCCGAAAAAAATAAAATACATGAGCAAAAAATAAATGATGCAAATTGTTATTCTAATTAAGTCTCTTTGGATTGAAAATAAACCTTTTTTATTTTAACACTTAAGTGACCAAGGGGGGGGGGGGTGTTCCTATGGACCCTCAAAATTGTTTTTTGCGCTGGCCGCTTTACGCGTGGGATTTTTTTCGCCGATTTTTTGTGTAATTGTCTGACTTTAAAATGAGCTTCTTTTCATACGAAAAAAAATAATAAAATCGGCAATGAGTTAATTAGTGAGGGTCCCATGACCACCCCCCCCCGGGCACTAACAGGAGGGAAAACCCATTGGTCACTTAAGTGTTAAAGATTCCTATTCACGAGTCCGAGTACACTTTAAAAATAAAATGCATTGATTTTAAAACGCATTATTGCGGATAGAAACCTGAGAACGCGATTAAGATTCATATTTGTAGTTAGTATTACGATTTTATTGCTTTAGATAGTTCGTCTAAATGCAATTGCAATTTTTTAAATGAGGCTATTTTTAATTATGTTTTTGAAATGTCAATGGTCAAGTTTTTTTTTTTTTTTAAGGAGCCATGCGCGTACTCTTTAGCACCTATGATCCATACACCTTCAGGAATAGAAGTCGTTAATCTGAGGTTTTCATGCAATTCTTTAGACTAAAAAATGATGGTAGTTTGGTTTCGTTACAAACTCCATGGATTAACAATTAATTAAGACCACTGTATCATAACAAAACCGAATCCATTCCAAAATTAGTCTGCACTCACGGCGACTATATTGATGGGAGTTTCCGTAACCTGGACCCCATCTGACACATTTTTTCTGACCACACTATAAATTCGGAACCCTTAACGGAATAAAGCACAGGTGATGGGTCAGGTTACGGGGAAACTCCCCTATTTGATAGAGAAGATCATTTTGTCTTAGTTACGTTGCAAGTCCCGTAGACGGTTGGTTCTTGCACATTCTCAGAGACGGAATCGTAGCTATATACAAGGTGCCAAGGAGGATGACAGCTGTGCTGAGTGTCACTATGTGGAAACGACAAATAATCTAGAAAGCAGATACGACACTCGGGATTTTCGAACAAATACGTCGCTATGGTATTTATAAGTAGTCATTACATAACAAATATGTGCCATTACTAAGTTATTTATACCTTACTAATTTATCCACATTGAGGTGGATATTGGCGACTTTATATTATAAAGTAGTGCGAAACAGAATGATATGCCAAATTTTGGCCGTTTTTACACTTTGTGGGTCCCCAATTTGCTTGTTAGTGTCGACAGATTTGATTTTTGCGGCAAGTTCGTCTGTTCGCAATACGAAGCCGAACGAACGGTAAAATTATCCCAGGTGTACTCCGGGTAGGCTTTGAATCTCGGACGGGGTGAAAACAAATTCTATGCTTGTAAATAATTAATGCGGCCAGACTTCCCCGAAGATTTATAGTATTTGATTGCGAGATTTTGGCTTTGAACCCCCGTTGAACAGTGGACTTGAACTTTACAAGTTGTGTGAATTGTATGTATTCTTTTGTCTTAAAATTAGTGCTGGTATTTTGTTGTGCTCGCGTTGTGTTGTTATGTGAACTGTAATTTGTATAGTCTGAATATTTTGCTCGAGGAAATTTTGTATCAGAAATCCCCACGTACTTTATCGTTCCACTACAGGGCTCCCCACTATGAAATGTTTAATTGCTTGGCAATTACATGATATATTATTAGTAATTATCTCAATCCTTTTTTGGATAAGGTCAGTGTGGAATTTTGTGTTAGCTTCCAATGGGTCTGATCCTATGTGAAATGTTGTATGCTCAGTGGGTTGTTGCACCTGGTTTTGCAACGATCGTCATGACTAAGACAAATGAAGCTAGGAATTGTGCACCGTGGCATCTCATGTCAAGAACCCAAAAAAAAGTAACGCCGCATGTCTAAATCCCCCATAGGTTACAAACCATTGTTCTTGCACGAAAACATAAAAATTTATCAATAGTTCGTTTTCTTCCGGAAATTTTGATACCCTTCTTGCCCCATTGCGATCAATATTACCAAAACACAATACCCATAATAAGAAAATCTCTCCCTTTTTAAAGTTGCCAATAAAAGATATAGCCAGATTGATTGCCTTCAGTGATAAAAACCGCATTTTCTTACCCGTGACGTGTGTAGTGTGTGTATTGTAACCTTGTAATAATGTCTTCAGTTGCAAAACTTTGAAAATGGACCATTTTCGTAAAATGGACATGTGTGGCGATATTGATCACAATGGAGCAAGAAAGGTGTCAAAATTTGCCAAGAACAAAACAAGACGATTGATATCATTTGATGTTTTTGGTGCAGAGACCAATGTTTGTAACTTAAGGGGTTATTTAGACATGGCGGTTACTTTTTTGGTGTTTCTTTATTATTGCGAATCAAAGCCCCTCAGCCCAGGTGTTTGGAGACCGGACCAGGGCTGGTTGCGGGGAAGACGGGCGGCAATTTTATTGTGGGTCCCCCATGGGGCTGGGGGGACAGTTCGATATTCCGAGTGTCATTGCTTCCGAAAAAGTTTTTTTTTTTCTCCAAGGTTCATTACTCCGAAACACACTGTTCATGGAAAGCTCATTAATTCGCCGGTTTTTGTCCCGAAGGGTCATTAGTCCGAAGTTCATTACTCCGAAAGGTCGTTTCCCTTTCTTCTTCTTTTCTCCAAAAACGATCATATCCGGTGAAAGGTTTATTAATCTCGATTTGTTATTTTTCTCAGAACGGGTCATGCTTATGCTCCGAAAAGATTTTTCATTCCGAAGGGTCTTTATTTTCCGAAAAATGAAATAAGGGTCATAAATCCGAACGTTATTTGATCCGAAAGGGTTTTTACTCTTCCGAAAGGGTCCATTATTTCCGAATGGTCGTTCTCCTCTTTCTCAGATTTTCGGAATATCGACCTTCTGAATAAAACCTTTGGGAGTAAAACCTATTTTTTTTTATTTCTTAGTATATTTACCGAAAGGTCATTACTCCGAAAGGTCGTTTTCTCCGGGGAATTTTTTGGAATATCGACCTTTCGGCATAAAAAACCTCCTTTCGGAGTAAAACCTAATTTGTTTCATAGTTTCTTTTTTCTCATTTACGAACCCACCCGTGTGAAATCCAAGGCTAATGGTGTTTTGGTTCGGGATGTTACGGCGCGAAAACGTGCCGCTATTTTGGTCGACCACTATTTAAATTAAACATATAATAAAATTACGCTTTTTAGGTCCTCACATACCACGGCTTGAAATATCGGGCGCAAAACCCAACAGATAGGGTTTGTTGGGGTGAAGGCCAAGTCTATACACGGATTAAATCGTTTATCACTTTCAATCGGGTATCCCCCTTTACTTAAAAAATGATGTTCTAAAAATTCTTAAAAAACCAAAATGACCTATCGAAATAAAAATCCTTTCGGAGCACTGACCTTTTTGATTTCGGATAATGACCTTCGGACCAATTGAACGTTCGATTAATTTACCCATCTGAGGAATAGACTTCCGGAGACAAACATTCGGAGCTAATACCCCCCCCTAACCTTTTTCGGATAATAAAACCTGTCGGACTAACCTTTCGGAACAAAAACGCTTCGTACGGACAAACTGACACGTCGGAACACAATCGACTGCACCCGGGGCTGGACTTATTTGGGTTTCGATCTTACGTCCATGGGCTGGGTGAGAGGGTTAGCATTTTTATGATTATTACGATATGAAATAATTATGGAAGAAATTGTAATGGTCCAAGTATTTTTTGTATGTTTATTTTCAATTTTGATAAACAAGTTATACCTTCGGCCGATGAAATTTTAAAGGGTTGTTTCTTTAAAATTTAGGAAAAGGAGTTTGGCCATTTAAGAACAGCGTAGAAGCCTCAAATTTAAACTGGTGCAAAAAGGAAAACTATGCGGATTTGATCCTCCCAATCCCTCAAGAAACGCAAGGTAATAAACGAAGTTTAAAACTACAATGTCACTATGAAGTGGGGAGGGAATACCTGTTTTCCTCATGGTTTAAGTAAGAGTAGGGGTGTTGCAATTATTTTTAAAAATGGTAATAAATGGGATTTTGATAAGAGGTGGATCGAATAATTATGGACATATTTTGATATTCATGGTGCCAAAATTATGTAAATTTTACCTTGACAAATATTTTATGCACCTTAATGGTTGAGCAAAGGACAAAAAACCCTTTTTTTGCAGACTTTGAAAAGTGCTTTTTTCCTCGACAAAGATTTTGAGGGGAAAGATCAGGTAATCCTTGGTGCACAATGATTTAATTGTATTCTTAATCCAGATCGAGATAAGAAAGGTGGCATTATTAAATTAACAAAAACCAACGTAGTTAATAATATTGATGATATTATGGATACTTTTGATCGGTGGATATTTGGTTGACATGGCTTTTGAATCCGCATGAATTTAGATTTACTTGGAGGCAAAATAACCCCATTGATACCATGTAGACTGGATTATTTTTGGAGAAGTAATAATCTGATTGAAAATGTGGTTAAGGTTGATTATATTTCCCAGGCAAAGGTCAGATCATTATGTGTTTATTAAATATTTGTTTGCAAAAATATAATTTCCTATCTTGAGGATAGGAGATGTTTTGAGCTTGAGAATAATTTAGGTCCGGTTTTTCGGTTCGGTTATCGGTTTTCATGGATGCTCAAGTTAAATGGGGATGGATAAAATCAGATAAGAGATTTTACCAATTCAATAGGCCCAAACAGAAGTCAAGGGAAAAGAAAGGTGAAATTGCTAAGTTGACCAGTAAGCTGAATATCTTAGAAAAGAATTTGGCAGCAGAGTGACTACAACAAAATTACATTTGAAACAAGAAATGAAATTGTTAAACAGAAACTTGAGGAATGGATGCAAAAGTCATTGATGGGATCTTTGTACGAGAGACAGAATAAGTGGTCAGGAAGGTGAGAAACGTAAATAAATAATTTCTGGTTTGGAAAAAGAATAGTAGACGGAAAGCATTGTAAAAGTTGATAACTGATGATTGATGGTTCAGTGATTATTAATCCAAATGATATTTATTTAGAGTTGCGAGTGATTATTATGAGAAGTGTAGAGTTGAAATGTGTGACATAATATGAGGATAATCAGTTTTTACAAACGGTAATAATATTCCTACTCTTAATAAGGATGAGAAATGATTTGTTGAGGGGAACCTTACACAAGCCGATTGTTTTAATGTTTTTAAATAAAGAGTTATGCCTGGAAATAAAACGCCAGGTAATGATGGCTTGCCTAGTTGAATTTTATTTAAGAATTGTGGATATAATAGGCTGGATAAAGGTGAAATGTCCTCCTCTCAAAGGCAGCAGTTATTAATATCCTGAGAAAGAAGGTAAAGATAGATGTTATTTAAAAAATGGAGAGCAATATCTTTATTAACCCACGTCTTACAAAGGGGGGGGGGGGGGGGTTGGTTACCACCCCCCCCCCCCACCGAACTTTGCCCCGGTGCGCCAAAACGCTACAAATATCGTAAAAAGCTTCTAGTAGGTAATCGTTCTCTCATCCTTTCCGTTCCGGTCATTTATTAAGCGAAAAAATGTGAAGTAGTACCTTCACCGGGGTTTAGGGTATGCCGTCAAAGTTGAAGGGTAAGGGGTGGTGGTTGCCACCCAAGGATATTTTTATGATGGCTTTTTGAAAATATATTCACATTAATGGCTCTAAAACTCTATATTTATGTAAAACTAGCAATTGGTCGCATCATTTAGAGCTGAACCCCGCATGAAATCCGATATCCCTACGTTTTTTAGCGCAAAATTGGATTTCGCCTTTTTTTCTGTGAAAATGCCAATTTGGCGGACTCGCATACTTGATGACGTCATTGTGACCCAATACTAGGTATGTCAGTACTCTTTTGGTATCAATGGACAGAGAGGACCATAGCTAATCCACTGGTATCCAAATCATAAGCCTCGGGTGCTTTATAAAACATTCTCGAGGGGGGGTGGTAACCCCCACCCTCCCTTGGTAAAACCGTGTTACAAAAAAGGCTGTAAGCCCAGTTGTTAAACACAGATTACAAAATTGTGTCTCAAATCCTGGCTAATAGGCTTTGCAAGGTTATCCCAACTTTAATTCACACAGTTATCAGAGTGGGTTTTTGTTTTAAGGTACCATTTTATTGGGGAATCTGTTCGTGCAATTTCAGATGTAAGGGATTTACTAATTTTCATATATTTCGGGTATTACCTTTTGTTGCATTTGACAAACAGCGGTCGACTCTCTTGAGTGGAATTTTTTTATTTAAAGCCCTTGAACGCATGCTTTTTGGTGCGAATTTTACCAATATGTCCCAAACATTATATCTAATATCAGCAGTTGTGTCATGAACCATGGTTTTAAAATCTCTAAATATTTTGTCCGTGGTTAGAGGTGTGAGACAAGGCGAGCCCTTTGAGTCATATTTGTTTATCCTGCGATGGAGTTTTATCATGTAAACTTCACAGCCGTTGGTGTACATAGACGTTCCCCAGCCCCTTGTATCAGTATTGACAGAAACGATACTAAGCTCGAACCACCAATTACTTATTCCTTAATTGAAATATAATTGTGTAATAATTACTTAGAAACTTGGAAATTGAAGGAAAAATTGCCCCTTGGTTTCAAAAAACAACAAAAACTACGGAATTGATGGAAATTCTGCTGGTAAAATCCAAGTATGGCGGCATGATATGATGTGTTCTGTACATAGGCATTAACTATTATGGGTTCATAAAATGATAACTCAGTTGAAGCCATGCAATTAATATGTCTTATTTTAAGATAATTGTAAACAATAATTACAGACTTAAAAATTGAAGACAAATTGTCCTTTGGGTTAAAAAGCAGTAAAAATTATTGTGTTTCAGTTAAAAATCCAATATGGCTGCTTTTTGAAACAAATGTCCGGGATCTAACCCTGTGAATTAGAGATGACGCAGCGGATATGGGATTTTTGTCAAAGATGTTTGAGATAAAGACTCCACCAGTAGGCTGACGACACTACATGTTATGGCAAACGAGCAATCTCTTACAAATTTGGTTGATTATTTTTGGAGGAGTTTGCAAACATTTTCTGGGTTAAAATTATGTTTAATAAATCACAGCAATTTCCCTTTCAATATGCTAATGTGCAAGCTGAGCATAATAATTTTGATTTCAAATTCAGCAACTTTAAAAATTTTGAATATTTTGGAAGACCAAAAATTGACATTGTCAGGCAAGATTCTTTTGATTAAAACCTTTCTTTGTCACATTTATTAATCTTGCTCGGTTAGTCAGTCCCCTAATATGTGATTTCTCGGATTGAAAAAAAATATTTATAATTTCTTATGGAATGGTGCAAAGGTTTTAATAAAAAGGATACATGATTGGTAATATTAAATGAAGGTGGTCTGAAAATGGTGATATTAATTCATGATTTAGAAGGCTCTTCGTATTAAATGGATTCAGAGGTATAAGAATAATAATACTGCTGTATGGAAGCAGTTGTTTGATGATTTTTATGCCCTATGGGGGTCCGGATCTTTTTTTTTTTTTTGTAATGTCCATACTAGACAAGTGAAGAGTTGGAAAATGTTCCTTTATTTTATAAGGACATGTCTGTTTTTCATACATGACCTGATTAAGCTGATAATGTTGATTTGTTTCGCACATATTTATGGAATAATCAGAGAATCTGTGTGAATGGTAGTCCATGTTTTTATAAGCATCTGTTTCTCGGGGGTATAACTGGTGATTATCTTTATGATATCAAGGGTCATATTGAGTTCTTTTGCTGTTTGGCAAAGAAAGGGAGTTCCTGGTCATTGTTTTATAAATGCGAGTTTTATTGCAGAATACCTACCACATGGAAGCAGAGGTTAAAGCAGGGTTTTAACAGGCGAATTGTAAAGAAAAGGGCTTCACAGTTTTGGAGAAAGATTGTGGAGCTTGATATCGAGAATTGACAACAAGGATGTGTTACAGATTTTTATTCAATATTCTTTGATGCAACCTTCATCTCAGAGTACATATACCAATAACAAACAAAAAGAATTTGATCTAAATAAGGACGATTGGAGTAAGATCTATAGTTTACCTTTCCGTGTTGTCATGATGTTAAAACTCGAATATTCAATATAAAATTAATAAAATGTTTTGATGACTAACAGTAGGTTACTTAAAATGATTTGTAGATAGTAGCCTATGTTCCCTGTGTATAAGAGCCCAGAGACCGATCAACATTTGATGTAAGATGTGAGCATGCCAACCTTTTTGGTCTAGAGTTTATAAACGTGTGTGAATGGAATCATGCACCTAGTATTACTCTAGATTATAAATCAATCATGTTGGGTAAAGTTACAGAGCCAGATAATCTTTTAAAAACCTATGTATTATATCTGGGGAAAAATAATCTACGCATGTAGATTTAAGAAGCGTAAGCCAGTTTGCTTCAGTTCAATCCCATCTAAAATTGAACTTTCATGTGGAGAAAATATTGCAAGCATAATACCTTTCATAAATTTAATGTAAAATGGAACGGTATGGAACCAGTTTCTTTGAAGTAAATTTTCAGACTTTGGTACTACTGTAGGTTTGTAACCTGATTATTTCTATTTTGTGGAAAATTGTAAATTGGATATATGTATTCCTTTTTCCTTGAGCACAGGAAATAAATTAACCTTTCATATGGGTCTAAAGAGAAAAAAAAACCACTTTGTGATACGGACGAAGACATGTAAATACTCTTTTTGGCGTTCTGTTTACCTATAGGATAGAAAAGAAAATGTATTCTTCTGACAAACACCTTTGTTGTACTCTGGTTAATTCCCTATTGATTGATTGTGGTATTGCCAGATAAATACCGACATTTCAACATCGTAGTCTGTGATTACCCTTACCTAAAGGTGATACAAACTTCAGATTAAAATTAAACTCAATTATTCTTAGTGTTGCACCGGTTAGTACTGCACATCCATAAGCTTAATACTGGCAATTATCTAGGGATAGTCAGGCAAAAACGAATTGTTTAGGTGGTTTCCTCAACGCCCTTCGACAAAAATGGGGCACTTACTCAATAACATGCAGTTATAGTCACGGGTATATAGATACTACTAATAATGAATAGTTCTTATAAGACGCAAAATCTTCAAGAGAACTCAGAGCGCCATAACAGACAACACATACAAATTAAACAAAACAGCTATGAGCCATGAAAAGCTTGACGAAAAAGGTGAGTTTTAAGTTGACGTTTGAAGTCTTGGAGCTTGGGAGATCAGTGAGGAACGTCGGTGAGTGAACACGCAGGCACGGGAGCTCCGCGTTTACATTATTTTTTCAACCTTCTGACTGAGTTTCGATCAATCTTTGTAAACATGGGCCTTCCCCCCAAGACAGGGAAAACGAAGAGACCACCTTCCACCCCGAATAAGAGCGATAAAGCAAGTAAATCAATGCGAACGGACTCGGATCAAGAAGAACAGGATATGGCTATTAGTTCAAGATGGCGCTCGCGTGCGTTTCAATTACACGCGCACACGACGACGTTGGTCTATCAAATGCAGGACGCTCCGCAGTGGTTCAAGGACGTGAGTTGCGTCAAAAAAGAAAGATTTGATGTGATCTTGAAGGAATGCAGAGAATTTCTGAGGGGTTGCGTATGGAAGTGGATAATCTGAAAGACGAGGGTAAACCTCTGAAAGAAAAGTTGACTATACGATCAGAAAATAGACGCATCTGGAGAATAGACGTAGAAGTAGAAAAGAAAAAACATCGTATATTCAACATTGGCTGAAGGCGAGGAGGGGTCTAGATTGCTATAGTTTGTCCCAAATCTGCGAGCAAGTGAGTGTAACATCAAAACCAAGTCTACAATTCAACGGGATCATCGAACCGGGGTAGCCACATAATGCTAACCCGGGGACCTTCAAAGCCAAGACCTATCCATGTTGGATTCGTTTCCTACCAAGAGAAGAGAAAAGAGACGCTGCCGAAAAGGGTGGCAGAACTTTTCAAGAAACAAGAAATTTGGTTTAAAAAGAAAGATGCCAAACTCTTTGTTTCCAACGCTTCTCGCAGAAAGTCAGCCGATGCGGAAAACACAGTTACCAGAGGTGAGGGGAAGAGAAGAAGGAAAGAAAGCTTTCTGATGTATACAGCCAGAGTTCAAGATCGAGATTGCTGCTGGCGCATTAGAGAC
Source organism: Ophioderma brevispina (assembly GCA_023653785.1). Lineage (NCBI taxonomy): Eukaryota > Metazoa > Echinodermata > Ophiuroidea > Amphilepidida > Ophiodermatidae > Ophioderma > Ophioderma brevispina. The sequence continues at coordinate 22,503 of JAMKCH010011679.1, forward strand.
CATGAACTTAGATTGTGAAACAGAAAGTGTTCTTTTGGTTTCTGCAACAATTTTCTGCCAGCAAGGACTTTACAGTAGCGGTATTTAAAAAGTTTAAGTCACTTAGGAGTGGTTTACAAATTTGCAACCAAAGAAATGTGGTCTTTTTCAACTTTGATATTGTAAAATTCGGACTATAAAACTCTTAGCTTAGATTGGTATACGATCAAAGAATTGTTTGTGGGACAGTGTGGTAATTTAATGAGTGTTCTCAGTGATGCTCTCTGGTTCTTGGGTTGTTTGGGCAAAAACTTTTACGGTATTTTTTTTTTAAATATTATGTTGGGCTGGGTGCCATTTTAAATTGATGTTGGTCTTTTTTTTTTTTCTCCCTTTTTAATTCATTTGTTTCCATAGTGTTATCCAAGAGGTCTTTATTTTTGTTGTCAGTCTTCTGGGGATTGGGAGTGGATCCCGGGAGTTGAGAGAGTATAATTGGATTATTATAAAAATACAGTCACATCTCTTGGATGGTATATTGCAATATTTATATATTTTTTATATTTATTTTGTATATCTATATTTTTTTTCTCTGTGACAGTCAGTTAAGGGGTTGACTGTTCGCGATCTACTCGATAAACATTTTCCAGACTTCACATATATGGTATTTACAACGGTGCTGATTAAAGGCTGAAATAAAAAATGGGGGGTCACCGACTTTGTTTTTGAGCTATAGCAAAACAAAAAAAGTATGTTGTCACCTTTTAAACCACGCAAGTCCATGGGAAAAGTCAAAATTGAAGTTTAGTGCCTACAAAAATAAAAACCTCTTCGATGAAATTTTGTAATTTCTAAATAGTTGAGTGGTCCCGATTGTGCGTTCTTCAACATTTGGAAATAAAAAATTAGGGTTCACCGACTAATTTTTCCATTACCACGCCGAAAAAACCAACTGAAACTGACCCTGTTTTTCAAATTGGGAGTCTTGTTGGGCGGCAAGGAAAATCCGCGCCAAATTAGGCTTGCAGCAAAGCAGGAACGTAGGCGTAGAGATGCGCGCTTTTAATACAACGCAAACAAGCGCACAGTTATTAGCGGTATCGCGCATGATACCTTCGCCAGCTCAAACTAAATTCTTCCATTTGTCCATGACTGGGCCAAACCGAAGCTGAAGGTTGTAAAGCAGCTTGCGCGTACACAAATCACACGTTCAAAACCCTTTAAGGGGATGTGCAGCCAGTTATTTACCTTTTCCTTTACATTGGTAGTTTGTTTGTTCTTTCTCTCCACTCTCACCTCTCTCTCTCTCTCTCACTCTCTCTCTTCACTCCTCTCTCTCTCACTTTTTTTTTTCATTTTTATGTGCCTCCTCAGCCTTTTAATATTATATATTATTTTGTTCATTTTTATGTTAGGGCCATACATGAGATTCTGTGTGGTTTTAACATGGTTGTGTGTTTTGCGCGTCTGCAGCGGCCTAGGTAGTAAAGGCCGACTCAGAGATTCTGAGGAGGGCGCCCTCAAATTCAAAAAAATCGTGTTTTTTTTGCATGTACATAAAGCTTGTTCATATGACTAATCACTGTGTGAAATTGATAAGCTTAAACGAATTCCTTTCATTAGAAATAGCACAATTGGTTTAAAAATTCCGGATCGGAAATTTTATGATACACAGTATCTATGGGACGAATACTACACATTAATGTTTAGCTGCATCAAAACGAAAATCCTGATTCATCTCAAATTTCGAATTGTGCATTTTAGGTACTATCTTTAGTTCTAGTGGATATTTTTTCATTATTACACCAAAAAAATAGATTTCGAAATCTCTGAGTCAGACTTTAATTAAGTACGCTTGGTCTCAGTCGTAGTCCAGTGGTCCCAGTTCTGCGTTCCTCTTGCGGCATGATTTGATTTTAGCTCTGTGATTAAAAGGTTCGCCGGAGATCGGTAGATAATTTTGCTGCGGAAAACAACGGTCTCTTTTGTAAATCTGCAAGCGTTAACCATGCGGCCGCTGATAGGCGCAGTGCGTGTGTGAGCTAAAGGGAAGCGCAATGTTGATTTTTTCACTCTTTTTTCACTGTTCGTCTTAGTTGTTTATTTAGGCTTTTGGTTTATAATATAATATGGATGTGCATTCCCCAGTAGGCTGACCCAAGGGTTCGTGTGTGTGTGTTGTGTGTGCGTCGCGCGTGTGTGGGTGTGTTTGTTGGTTTGTTTGTTTGTTTTGGGGTTTTTTTTCCCGGCTGTTTTTACGTTATGTATTTTTAAATTATTTTTATTGCCCTTCCTTTGAGACGGATTGGGTGAGTAGTAGTTGTGGATTCATTTTAGTTTCACTCTGCGGTATCTTTGGTATTAGACTTGCTCAATCACCCTTCCCAACACTTGTGGGTTTTAAACTTTTTTTAATTAAAAATTTGGGGTTCCCGTCATGTTTACGTATAGGGCGTTGCCCCGAAGGCTAGAACTGCGGTGATCGTGAAAGTTTAGCATTTGTGTGGGTCACTGACAGTTGGTATTTTGTTTGTTTGTTTTGCCTAATTGTTTCGTTGTATTGTTGTGATTGTTGTGTGTGAGTGTGTATCTTGGTTTTGTTGCGACTTGTCGAGGCTTCCTTGTTTTTTTCAGGTTTGGAAGTGGTGTGTGTGTGAGTGTTGGTGTGGGACCTGTGAATGCGGGGTGCTCGGAATGGTTATGCCAGCGTGAGAAGTCATATGCCATGGTATCACTATATTTTTACAGATTTTATATCAGGAATTGCATATTGATTGTTTCTCATTATGAGTTTAAAATTTAGTACTTTTAATGTCGGGTCTTCAAGATAATTTAATAAGTAAAAAAAAAATCAATTTTTCCAATAAACGAATGATGATTTATTTTTCTTCAGAAATCATGCCTCCTGAAGATGAGAAGTGTGGTCTACACAGTGGGGCGGTCACCTCTGGCTTTCTAGCTTCGCATCTAATAGCAGGGGTGTTGGTATTTAGTGAAATCCTCCATTTCTAGTTTCCATTAATAGCACTATTAAGGACCCTGAAGGTAGATTATATATTGTGGATTGCTCTATTTAATGGGTTCATTTAATTCTTGTTAATGTTTATGCTCCCAAGAATGATAATCCTGATTTTTTCTTGATATTTTTGCTTGTTGGTTTTGGATTCAAACAGACACGTCCCGTTGGTTGTTGCAGGGGATTGTAATTTGCCTTAGGCCCCCTGATTATCAAGGTTCTCTCAAGTCATTCCAATATTAAGTCAAGGGACAATTTTGGAGGACACTTATGTATGAATTCAACTTGGTTGATATCTGGAGATTAGAACATCCCCGACCTCAGGAGATACATCGGCATCAAAACCTCCGGTTTGCCTTATCTAGGCTTGATTATATTTTTGATCCTCTAATTTGTCAATATTTTTATTTTTTAATGTGGTGGAATGCTTACCATATTATTTCTGGTATTGAGGTTTGACCATTTATTGTCAATGCAAAATTTCAAAATTGAATCCCTGTGAGAGGGTAAAAGGCGATTGGAAAACTCAATGGTCACTTGTTTAAGCCCATGATGCTGAATTTATAATTTTATCAAATCCAAAATGCTTGAGTTTAAATCCATCCATAGTCATTCTCTTGCCAATCCTAATATTCTTGGGGATAGTCTGAAATGTTTTATTACTGGCTAAATGCATAGAATATACCAGCAGGAAGAAAAAGGAAAAGGAATAGACACAATTGATCTTTTGGACAAATTGAAAAAGGGGAAGAAAGACGACATCTTGAATCGATGGGACATAGGGACTACTAATCCCCCAATCTTGCCATAACCCCTGGGTCGATCAATCCTCCCGTCTCCCAATTGGAAATAACATGAGACCTTTTAAACTCAGGAGGAAAAGCGCTTCGGTAGTAAGATCTAGAAAGTAAATGGCCGAACAGTGGCGAGAAGAGCTACAGGGTACTTTGCAAATTAGAACAAAGGCGGGTATGTAAACGAAAAATGATACGTAGTCTTGCTAGGATGATGGTACTCTTCAGATGATCTAGGATTAATTTGAGGGAACTGCATGCCCTTATGATAATCTTTAATTTCTGAGTTTACTGCTGATTAAAAACAGGCGGCTAGCTCATGTCTTGTCAAATTAATATCCCTCAACGGTCTGAGCACTCTAAAGACATTTGAACGGCATTCAAAAGCAGAGCTATTGTCAAATCTTAAATCCATGCAGCATAATAAGTCGCCCGGTCTGGATGGCTTACCAGCTGAGTTAACTTGTATTTTTTCTAAGACATGCTGACTATTTTTTAGCCTCTCTGAATTATGCCTTTAACAGGGGTGTTTGTCGCCATCCCAGCAAATGGGATCATCACTTTGCTTCCTTAAAAGAGAGTAGGGATCCTAATTAACGTTTAAAAATTATCGTCCTATTTCCTTATTGACTCGGATTAACAAAATATCGCCAAAACTATGGCAGTCGGCTAAAACAGCTCTTAACAATCTCATTCATGAAGATCAAAAAATGGTTTCATGAAGGTCGAATATTGGCTTGTCTATCTAATATTAGTGATATGATGGAGTATGCTGATAGTTATGATATTACTGGGTTCATTGTTCGTTAGATATCGAAAAGCATTTGACAGTGCTTGAACATGATTGTATTTGAGGTCTTTCTAGATTTAAACCTGGGTGATAATTTATTCAGTGGATAAGACTTTTCTAAAAAAGGGTAGAAAAGCTTATGTATTAATTGGTTTTCTCAAGTAATCCTATTGATATGTCTCGAGGAATTTTTCAATGGTTGCCATATTTCTCCCTTTGTGTTCCTTTTTGCGATCGAGATCCTTGCTATTTCAATCCGTTGCAATTGATGATATTAAAGGTGTTAGGGTGGACGCGATGGAAAAAAAGATTAATTTACTGGTGATGATACCACATGTTTTTTACAGGGGGATTTAGGTTCCTTTCAGGCCCTTTTTAATGCTCTTGATAAGTTTGCCTCATTTTCGGGTTCAAAATTAATATTTGTCTAATCTGAAGCCATCACATTGGTAGTTTAAGGGTTTAATTTTTTTCCTTTCAGGAATGAGGTCTTAAATGGGGTTCTCAAATATTTAAGGATCTGGGTATTAATTTTCTCTCAATGTTAACTCCCTTACTGAACTTAATTTTCTTTAAACTGAAATCAAATTGAGGCGACTCGGTTCTGTAATTGTTGGAAAACAAAGGAACTTGTCTATCTTGGGAAAAAATTAATATGATCTCAAACGTGGACCCTGATTTGGTTGATTTCCTTTTTGCCTTCTTCATGCTATGCAACATTTGGGATTTGGCCTGCTATGGCCTGACGACTTCAATGTGAAAGCTTTTGTGTGTGAGTGGTGTGCTTTGGATGGATGTTAGAGTGTCCTTGTGGTGTCCATGTTTTGTCTTGTTCTTTGTCTGTGCTCTGTTGTTTGTTTTTTTTTTATTCCAAGACTGTGCTAATTTCCCCAACCATCTTATCATTGCTTTCCTGCTTGCCCAATCTCAACGGCTATGTGCTCCCTGGTATTGAGTGTCATATCGAGTATCTGGGTATTGTTTGATCCCGTTCAATGTCTGACCACATATGCTTGGCGGCATGCTTGTGTGAGATGCTGATAAACTATTCTAGTCTTTCCATTAATACAATGGATCTATAGTAATAGTTTAAGCTGGTGTGTAGATAGAGGGTTTTGGTGGACCATATATGTAGGTTTCCTCCAACCACAAAAACTAAGTACAGGTAATAAAAAAAAAAAGAAAAAAAGGTCTTGGAGCTTGAAATAACGAAACTGTTGGAAAGTGAATTCCAAAAAGTGAAGCATCAAAATGAAATGAGCGTTCACCAGATGATTTAAGGTTGACCCGTGGAACAAAGTTTCATATTTTTTTTGCAGATGATGACGGAGTGAACGTGATGGTTAGTAAGTGCACGAACAGATTACAAATATAACGGCAAGGTACCTTCGAAATGCTTGATTGAAGGCAAAAACCGCACCAGTTTGAATGTTATGCGAAACTCCACGGGTAGATAGTGAAGTTAAAAAAGCAAAAGGGGTAATATGGTCGTTTTTACCTTTCTTGAGAATAGGCTTGGTGTAGGCTCGTAACAGCAAGTAGCATACAGTCTCTACTTAATCATCTACAGACTGTAAATGTGTGATTTATTGCATGGCAATAGTAGAGAGCACTCGAAAACAAGCAAACAAAACACGCTACTACCTCCGAGTATAATAACGTATCCTACCCATTTTATGGAATTTGACGATAAAATTTTTGACATCCATAATTCTCAAGAATATACGCGGAACATTTGAATTGAAATTACACTAAAAGAGGATGGTCCTGAGAGAAGTTAGGGCTTTCACCGTATTGAAATCGCACTCAAAAATAGTCAAGCAAGTTCAAATCCTGCTTTCACGTCGAATCCTGCTTGTTACTGTATATGTATACAAACCTTTACAATGCATTCCAATTCTTATGGATTTACCTTGTAAACGTTCGGGCCCAGAAGAAATGACCCGCTCCGCTATGAACAATAAACATTTATATAGCAACGTTTTTTGTGTAACTGACATTTTTTTTTGGCCCGGGGCGAAAACCGCCGGCGAATTTTATTTGTATGTATTAATAACCGTTTTAGGTACATTTATATAATCGATTACATGTTCAACTGAAAGACTGAATATTTATTCAGAGATTTGCTAATTAAGAATAACTAAGGTTTTAACTACGACCTCTTTGGCAATCATCGGGGACGCACAGTGTAGTTACGTCACCTTAAAACTTAACGTGCCCAATTTCCAATAAGTTAACAAAACTTTAGTGCCCAATATGTGACATTTCTCGGTACGCAATCAAATGATTCAAGGATTTGTTTTTGCTAAATTGTCTGATCTATGAATACGCTTCGCCTGATTAAAAAAAAAAAAAAAAATAAATCCGCCCACGGCTTCATTAGAATAAATAGGTTGGGTCCCTAGAACCCCCCCCCCCCCCTTTTTTTTTTTTTTTTTTTTAAAAACTCAAGATATTTTACTAATTCAAAAATTAAAGTAATTAAATCTTGGGATTTTTATCAGCTTAGATATATAACTTAAGAGGCAATTACTTAAAAATTAATACAGCTTTACAAACCTTTTATATGCTGATAGCATCGATTTTAATTTTGTCATGACCGTGCTCATAACTGTGTAAGTCTATGGGAAGGACGAAGGTGAATTTGAAGTTTCTGAGAAAAAAAATGGTATAAATTTGGCAATATTTTACAATAAGTATTTTAATTGGTTAATCTAGAGTAGATATAATGAATTATTTTGGTTCAAAACTTTATATGAGTTGCTAAGGATGGAAATGTGCGGACCACTTTTTCGGAGTGTGACAATTTCATAGGTCATAGGTCAAAGTCAAAGAATCAGGTATATCTGTCTTGCCAACTACAGATGCAATGAACATAAATGACTTTTACATAAGGAAGCGTTCTTTCAAAGCCGTTATTTCATTTGTAGGTATTCGTTTAATTGTTGCTTTGGTTTTTGTTACAAAAAACGGGCTCTTTTTTCTTCTCACCTACAATATGTCAAAGGTACCTCGTATTTCTTATTCGTAGCTAATTATAGAGACACGAGGATATTTCTAGAAAACAACTAGTTGCAAACACCATCTTTATAAAGAAAAATGGTTTAGTATTCTCTATCACAAAAAAAAAAAATCAAAATTGTTATTTTGGATTTCTTTTCAATTTGTTTGTCCATAATTCAATAGAACTCTGATGAAACCTTTGTATTTTTTCTGAAAAATTCAAGTGCAAATTTAGCGATGTCTGTATCCTCCTTGTGTCCCTTTTCGGTACTATGTCTACACGCGGCGGAAGTAATCCGCATTGCCACAGTGTTCTCTCTGCGGAGAGATGGCTTCCTATTACCGGACGCCATACATATAGCCATCTTGAATTTCTCTCTGCTATTAGTTACACATGACATTCAATATACATTTAGAGCTGATCTACACATTTGCAAAGAATGACAGAGCAAATAACAGATGCCATGATCTAAGTGACAGCTTGAAAGACAGATACGACACTCTACTTTGTATTTTATGACTTTCCCAGATGTACAGCAGGTGTCATTGGCCGGCTTAGGACGAATTTCTGACACTCCCTGGGAATACATGTAGAGCACCATATTTTCCAATGGAAAATAGCTTTAAAGGAATATCATGCCAATGCACCACCTATCATGCATCCAGCATGATCATCCAGATCATCGTCATTACAATGATCTATGAATCATCATGATCATCATCATCATGAATCATCCTCATCATATCATCATATGATCATGATCATCATCATCATCATCATGATCATCATCATCATCATCTACACCACATCATCACGATCCTCAATCACCATCATCATCATCATCACATCAGCCATCATCATCAATCATATCATCATCATCAGCAGCAGCAAGCAGTCCAACAGCAAGCAGCAACAAAAAAAAAAACAAAGCCAGCACTCAATTAGAGAGGAAGAAGACGGGGAGAGGAAGAAAATGGCAAGAAAAGAGGATGAGAAGAGAAGAAGACAGTGTGTGGGAAAATAATATTCGAAATACCAAATTTAACTTGCAAAAAACATTTGGAAAAATAATCTATGAGGCATGCAAGAACCTCTGCCGATCCCTCAAAACATGAATTGAAAAATCATTAGTAATACTATGCAACAAGGTGTTTCTTTTCTTCACATTTCTCGGGAAAAGTAGAAAATATGTTTGATGAACGTGCAATAAGCCCTGGAATTTTGAACATTTCTTCTTTGATTGTAAACCAATTTAGATGGTCTGAACAGTAGTTTTTACAACATACTTCAAACGTATCATGTTGTCAACAAATTAATCACCAACGGCATGGCCTGTTGGATATATTCAGAAGAAAGAATACTGAAACACTGGTGGGACGGTAAATCTATCAATAGTTAATGTCGCATATGAGGCAATTCCCGACGGTGATCCGTTTTTTCTCACTCTGTATAATTATCTTAAACTATGTTGTAATGAAGTCCATGTAATAGCAAACGTAAATAAATAGTAAGAGAACAAAATAAAAAGAACCATAAAAGGTATAACAAAATGCGGGCGATCCCTATTCAGTGTCCATTTGGTAGCTAAAGACAGGCATATACCCGTCTGAATTGTATGGTACCTGGACCCCAATATATATCAGATGAGTGTATGTTTTATCTGCCACCACTATGCTCTATCCGAAACATAGGCCCATCGTCATACTCTCAGTTGCAAGACCAGTCGTACATATACACTCGTGAACGGGGTACCGTCCTGGTGCGATCATAACCACGCCCTGGTACGCTCCCCATACTCATCTACAACAAACATGATAGCGCAGCACCATTGATTCAATTCATTACTCTGGATCATTTCCCTCACTCAAACTACCATTGCGGACACTTCTCGAGCTATACCAACACAGATGTAAGCGATGTCAACGGGGAAATCGTCGTGTAGACAACTTCCGGTCAAGAAGTGAGTTTTGACCAATTTTTTGACATTATGGAAGAAGGTGGGTGCTAGGTCCAGGTATGATAACCGTAGGTGCGGCTAATCCAGGTCGAAACTCTGGAATTGCTAACAATTTTTCAGTGTTGTAAAATGTCGTTAAGGCACCCAGAACATGCCATATTAAAAAAATGAAACCGTACTACCATAAATGTTCGATTGCCTAGCAAAGCCAAACTTAAAAATGTTAAGAAACGTTAACTTGTTTCATGGACTCTGAGCGCTTAGCTACTTTACATTTACATTGATGATTCCATTAAATCTAACCTTACCGTACCGCCGCCTTCAACGTAACGCCTAAGGTGTTGTGTACGGAATTTTTTTATTGTCATTGTCACAATGTAATGTATTTGTGTCCTTATCAATATCTGAAACCTGCAGGGGTGGATATGAGTCAACTCATCAAATGCAGGTACACTTTTGTCTTATTTCAACCATCACCTCTTCACCCTCAATAAAGGTCAATGTGGGTCCCACAAACACATTTTCTCTACACATACAAACACTCTTTTTACATACACTCATTTTTGCCCACGAAGGCATTAGTTCTTAGGTATTTATAAAACGCTCCATCAGGAAATTAATTTAACCTTTAAAAAAAAAACATTTCCTTTATTTTTTCACACACTCCAATGTTGATCAATTAATTTGGTTTTATGTGTTACTTTTTTGTCTATACTAAGCTTGATCTGTTGATCTACAGAAGAACTATTTCAATCACCTTCAATCAGATTGTTATGCGGTCCCCAGATTGTTTAAAAATAATACATGATCAACATTGGTAAAAAGGAAGGTTTTTATTTCATTTTCATTTGTTTTTGACATTATTTTTAAGAGAAAAAAAGTGTCGTTATTAATCTTTCAGTATTGCAATCAGTAATATACACTTCTATTGAATATTCTTGACATTATAGTCGAATCGTGTTGATACGTTTCGTCCCCCTGGAGTTTTAGGCCTATTCAATTAAGTCGGGAGAGGGAAAAGAAGAAATCACTGCACTAGCCCACCGAGTATCTTGGAGGACCCTCCAGTCATATAACTCACTCACCCTTGCCAATAAATACAATTTCATTCATGATGGAAACGCACAATATGTTGGTCTTTCAGGTTCAGCCTTATAATCTCCGCCCCATAACATATTAACAGATAGTCAGGCCCCAGACACCCACCACACGAAAGGCGATGAGTTTACCTACGACAGAAACTTTTTTTGTAATAGTAACATTAACTGCTAGTTTAAAACATCGAGATACGAATCTAGAGGTCGTACAATTTGCCGGATTGCAAACAAAAAAATATATATACGTAATCAAGTGACAGTCATTAAATTTTGTGAGAAAACCCAACTGAATTTGGTGGACTGATTTCTGTTATTCCCCGGCATAGTTGAATAACTAAATTAAAGCTTTTCCATTTCACCACTTAATTTGAAAGCTATATCCTTTTAAAATTGAATTGGAGAACTTTAAATTTAATTTTCCTTCCGAAGTATGTACAAATCAGAATTTTTAATTGCGAATTTCTCATACAAAACGCATTTCTCTGTTTATTTGGGTTCTAAAATAGATGTCTATTTTTCTCTGGTAAGCACACATGTTTGATAATTATAGCACATTTATTGAACTGTTTTTAAACTATACTTACAATGATGGATGTCTAATAAGAATATTAGGTTTGATTTCAAAATATATTCATCTATTCGTCCTATTATTGGCCAAAAGCTTATGAATGACGTCATCAAAAGTCACACTCAATCCCTGCAAAAACAGATTTTTATTATTTTTATTGCTTAACAAGGATAATCTGGCATCAATATCTTTAATTAAAGGCACTCTAGCATTATGCACCAGTGAATTACATGTATGATGAATCGATAGAAAATACAATTGGCATTGATATCGTATAATATATACACTTCAAAACCATTTTCTCGAATAGGTACTTTTTAAACACTCTAACTACCTTTAGCACCAGTAAAAAAAATAAAAAAAATAAAAAGCTTTAAAATAATATAGTTGTATTATACAGTTTGAAAACCATTGATGCATACTGACAAGAATCCTTCATCCCATCATTGGACATAAAGGGAACTAGCTTTCCTTGTGGTAATCTCTAGTTCTTCAGACCTGCTTAGTATTGAATAAACCTATCAGTGTGTGTCACACTGTCCAAAATGTCTTTGTTTGGCGAAGAAGGTAGCTAATAATGACTTCCCTCTGTGCCTATCCCCTTCTCTGTGCTGGCTAATAAATGTAGGTGACATGCTGAATTCGTGTACACTACGATACCCTTCATCGTCATCATTCTCTGCTTGCCACTGTTCTTTGCACATTTGCAGATTTTTCAGTGCATATTAGAAACGACTGTGATTTCACCCACAGACTTCCGTTTCCTTGGTAATTTGCAGGTTTGGTTTCAATAGCATCAGTATCGGAATAGTTTTTCCCATACCAACTTCCTCCATTCCCAGTTCAGACATATGGGGTGGCAATACCATGGCATTTCAGTTAGCACTACGCAGACATGCTGGAAAGAATGCATCCCCTCTGCCAGGTACACATTTGAGCCTCCCTCAAATCATCCAAGATGCAAGGAAAACCCATAACGCCCATACAGAGTAAAGAAGAATTTTCTTTCCTGCTGATTTTCTTCTTCTGACATACCCTCCATTGCTTCACGGCATTTGTCATAGTTTGGATTGTGATTATATCAAAGGGCACAGCTCCACATCAGTACAAGTGTTTTCAATTTGTCTGTCCCCCTCTGGAACTGAAATACGACGTCTGTTGTGTCGAAATCTGTCCGTTGTCGAACCCTGTCCATTGATTAGGTTGACGACGTGCCTTTGTATTCAACGGAATAAAACAAGACTTCACATGGATGACAATGTGCTGTCATTCCGTTAAAGAACCCAAATGCGCGTGTAAGGCGGCAAACTACTACTACACTACCATTATCGTTTTTTTCAGGTAAATGCCACTTGTGCCATAGAACAACATAAGAAATCAATGTCAAGAATAGGAACATAAAAATATTTAATGTCGAAATAATCCACTAGTATCCAAATATCCCCCAATAGGGAAATCGAAGTCCACTGGCTAGGCAAAATATTCCCATCAAACACTTCCACTAGGGAAATTCAAAATGTTCCTATTGATTTAAAATGGTGTGGATGATTTCAAAATGGGAGCCCGACTGAGGTACGACTTCCACCACAAAAGCTATTTTTCACATCATATTTTTAATCAATTGTTTACCAAGGATCGCGCATTTCCTCTTCATTCATCAATAGTTTAGATACAATGATGGTAATCTCTCTCTCTCTCTTCCATATGCACTGATGTGGCCTCACAGAGCATCGCCCTTTCCTGGTCACTAATCCAAATTTTGTAGCTTTTCGCCATACTCCTTTCAGATCCACATCCTTTATTCCATCTGCCTCAGCTGTCTGCCAGGCGACCGCTCCACCGCACCTTAGTCACGGCCACCCCTGAATTATATTGCCCTTTTCTCACTGCTTGTTCTCCTCTTCTCTTCTCATAATAGTCAGCCCAAATAGTATCAGCTTCCCGTCCCGCTGCTCTTTATAGTTTTTTCTTAATACAGGCTGGAACTCAATCATTCTCCAACAACCATTCATTTGTTTCTGTTGCCGATCGATCGCTTTTTGTATACAATTTTAGTTTAGATTCACTGCCACAATATAATGGCAACACGACGAAGACAGTTGCCCCCTTGGCAACCGCATTTTTTAGCTCTGTTGAAACTCGTCTACTCTTTCCAGAGTTTACATGTTTTGGGTGATTTTCAATTGCAATATCTACTCTTTCTCTTCGCTGATCTGCGGTAACTTCGCGCCCTTGTTGTATCAATGTCGAAACCGAAGGTACACAAATTTCTTCAATCAACTGACCATCTAAGACAAAGCAATGGTCAGTTTTCGTGATGAAATCCAGACCCATTATTTTGGTCTTTTCTTTGTGTTTAACATCATGCCTTTATCTTTTCACTGACATTTTGACAACGCTGCCGTAGAATCCTCAATTCACCACCAGTCAGCGCTTCACACATACAGAGAGTAATGTCCACTTCAGCATATCTAAGGTCATGGTAGGATCTTCATAACGCCAAAAAAGCCAATTCCCTCCCCACATGGATGTAATGTGATGTACAAATTAAGTCAATTATAATGACAATTTCTAATCCACAATTATTTTCAATATGAAATGTCACATCTATGACATTTGAGTGGGTGTATCAATTTGTTTATAGGCCAAACAGATGTGCGGCATCCTCCCGAAGAAGTGATAACTCATTTTATAAGCGATAGATCCAACGATGAACTCTGCCTCGCATCTGCGCCAACGTTGCCATGCGCTGTTCATTGTAGCTGTAGCACAGAAATTCACCTCGAACCTTTGTCAACTTCCTTTTCCTTGAAGGTTTGTAAGAGGAAACATTTCTCCGCATGTTCAAGAACGGTGAGGTACGGAGGAAGGTATCAACACATCTACATTCTCTGGAAGGTTCCTGCCTCGCTTCTGCCACGAGCTCGTCCGTGGTCGACGATCAAAGGACTGTACATGTCCTGTCCGAGACAATCGGAATACCACCATATCAACCCACAATCCTTGCTACTGCATTTGTCATGCTTAAATCTAATGTAGATGAGTTACTGTTTACTTCCTCCTTCATCAACCAGGTTTCAATTTTTCAGCTCTGTCAGCAATCTGTTCGGTTAGATTTAGACAGCCCAAGCGCAAACTCATGCTCCACCTCTCCTACAGTCTCTTCATTAGTTGCCCATTGCCCAAAGGCATCCACTTTACAATCTCTTCTCTTTAACCATAAAGCTTGTTCATTCATCATCCCGGCCTATAAACATCATATTTCCATGTTCGCCAGACTCCTTATTCTTTTCGCTCCCAGCACTGCTGTCAGTTTTGATGATTCACATATTTCCAAGACAACATAATAACCACTTCGACTCCAACTGAAATCCACCATCTTCCCTATGTATGCTATATTTCGTTTCCTTTTTGTTCGATAAAATAGCGCTTTGCCCTACCTCCTATAAAGGCGCTCTATAAATCTATTGATTATGATTATATTACTCTTCCAACTTCTTCACGATCAGCTGTCCAGTTAACACATTTGGACCAATGTGTTTGAGAGATTCAAGGAATAGCAGTACTCGGAGTCAACGTTATAATTACACCTTTTTAGGGTCACTTAGACAACAATTTCTTTCTGTGGCGTTTTATGTTTTGACCTTTGACATTTGAATTATCTATAGTGATATCGGTGTGGCCAGGTTTTACATTTGTTCGGTTTGTACTAATTGTGTGAAGATCACGGCTGGTATCTTGACGATTTGAATATTTTTGGTAAGAGAAGAATTCACATCGGCCAGAGGCAGTTTTATCTCCATACATCAGCATAAAAAGCATTTTTGTGGGCACTATTTCAGATTTCGTTTTGACCACTTAAATCGTAACACGTTTTTTGAATTTTATTTCAGATTAATGTATTGTATTCATGGCCTACTATATGAGTAAATTTTTTACGAAAAAACGTCCCTTTGGAGGAAAGATGATTGCTCATTCATCATTTGCTACGTGTCTTAAATATCAGTTTTTGGACCGCTATTTCTGAAATCTGTAATAACGATTTGTCTGTTTTCCTGTTATGTGTTTATGATAACCTTCGCACATCCGTCATGACCAGAAGTTTTTATGGTAAAACATTCCAACGGCAAAGTTGTTTTATGCACCATGGATGTGCAGAAGCACCTTATGCGCCAACAGATACGGGGACATGTATCCAGAAGAAAGTGCCCACCATTTTTTCAAACCCGTTTTTTTTTACATATGGGAAATGCTTACCAGTGCATTAAATCACACCTGCGAGTGAATAAAGCTCAAATACCCGTCCGTTATCTAAAAGTAAGTGCAGTCGATGATGATTTAGAATTGTTTCATGGTATCGTCGTGCACGACCACAAAAAAAAAAAAAAAAAATCAAAGCATACTTTTCTATGGAACGATTACGTAGCAGGCAAGTTCAGACATAGTTTTTTTTTTGATTTTGTTTTACTTGTTTGTCTCATAAAACTTTGGAAACGTTTCTCGATGGGTTGTTCTACAACCGATCAAGTTCACTTGTGAAAATTCGTATCCCTCGAAAAACTCTCCTCCTGTCCCTCTAAAACTATTTTCAACTTGTCGTGTTTGTGTGTGTGTGTGGTGGGGGGGGGGGGGGGGGGGGGGGGGGGGGGGGGGGCTGGGGGTGGGAGGGGGGGGGGGGGGGGGGGGTGGGGGAATAAGGGGGGGGAGGGGGACGGGGAGTGGGGGGGGATTGGGGGGGGGGAGGGGTCCAACACAAAAGATTACACACCTAGTAGGAGCGTCACAACGAACCGTCAAAGGGATCTGCGATCGCGAGTCGGAAATGGGCATTTTCCACGCAGAAAATGCAAATATCCAATTAGGTGCTAAAAATTATCGGATTTTCATGCGTTTTTCCAATTCTAAATTATAATAATGTGCACTAGTTTTACGAAATTTTAACATGTACCATTGATACTTCTGGTTGGCAACAACCCCCCCCCCCCCATCCCCCCGCTAAGCTACCCTTCAACTTTTGACACGGCTGCCCTAACCCAGGTTGAAAGGGCTAACCTTACGTATTCACTAAAGATGACCGGAAAGGAATTAGAAATAATTAACGCGGAACTTTTTGCGCATTTTAGCAGCACGAGATAAAAGCTTCACCGGGGGGGAGGGTTTTCGTTTCGCCCACCCTCATTGGAAAGATGAGGGTATATATGTGGCAGGTAAGAGAAGTAGACATCAAAAAAAAATGCCCGTATTTCCAGTCTTACAACAAAGCATATGTTAACAGTGTCCTTATACACATGTTATTTAATGATTGTAAAGAACTAAATTTGAAATTATTGAAGTATGCAACATGTCTTAGGACACTACGGTAGTACTTTGCCTATGATAAACAACAGAGGGCGTCCAGTTTTTAACATTTTACAACATGATAGGTTCCATTTTATGTTTTCCTTAAAGTATACCTAAACCCTTGAAAAACCCACCCCCACCCCCAAATAAAACTTTTTAATAAATCACCCTCATTCAAGAAAAGCTTAAGAATACGTCCGGTTCATGGAGCTCAAAACAAGTGTTAAAGTATATAATTTCTATAAAAAATGATTGTAAATTTCATTATTTAATATACTGACAACAATGTAAATTTATATTTTCTTTCGTTCATCCATGACGGTATATAATATCATTGGAAGCTTTAAAATGTCTCGAATTTATTAAAGAATAAATTAGCTTATCACAGGTATTATATTAATCAATCAAAACACAAATCCATATTTTTTTAAACACGTTGAAAAACCAAATTTGATGACGTCATAAATTGTGTTCAATAGGCAGCATAACTCTATGTATTTTGAAATAAGAACAATTAGATGTCCTTATCTAAAACATCACATAGGATATGAAAATAATGAAAAAACAAAAACAAAATTTACTAAACTTAGACACAAATCTGTGCTTACCTACCAGCGAAAAATAGTCAATTATTTTAGACCCCGGAAAAAACGTCTGGAATTGCGTTTTGAGAAATTCGCATTTGAATTTTTAATTTTGTAACATGCGTCAATGAAAGAAATAAAATTACAAAGACCCTCTAACTAACAATAACACAAAAGCACATATCATAGAGCACTTTTCCATAAGTTAAATAATAAGCTGATTTATTCCTATTCCAAATACAGCCCCAGAAACTAAAATTGTAAAATTTTATTTTTTCTCTTTCACTAAACTTTAATCCGTACGTACATCTTTATGCGTAATATCTTATTTTTTTGGCAAATCCCTGCAGTTTTAAACGACCTTGTATTCGTACCTCGAGTTTCAAAAACTATCGAAATAATGTGTTTTAAAAAAAGTTCCTCGAGTTAACCTATGTTCATTTAGAGCCCTTTTTTAATGTTGGACACCCCTTATTAAGAAAAGTACATGCGCCTCATTTAATATTTTTCACACCTCACCTCCGCAGAATGTACGGGATCACATACAGATATGATGCGACATAGTAATGCATCTTATTCCCAAAAAGCAAACCAACCAAAACAAAACAAAAGTGAACCCCTCAAAACAAAAATACAAATAAACAAGACACACACTCAACAACAAAACACTGACAAAACAACAACAACAAAAAAATAAACAATACAACAAAACCACACCGCCGTTCACTTTCGTAACCTAACACCTATAGATGATCGTGTTCCTATCTTAGCTCGATGTTAGGGCACACCGTGCTGGTGATGTGTTAGAGGTTGCCGAGTTCGAGATACGCCCAAGACCATTTTTTGTGTTGCGTTTGCCCTAACATATCCACATACTTCAGTGAATTTAACCATTGAGATGCGCAATATATTGAAACAAAGGACGAACGAACAACAAAATTAGAAATCCCCAACACGCAAACAAACACGGCCCACAAACAACAACAAACAAAACAAAAATAAAAATAAAAATCAAACAACAGAAAACAATTAGAAAAAAAACAAAAAACAAAACAAAACCAAGCAATACAAACACAAAAACAATCATACAAATAAACGAGGAACTTACAGTCTTACACAAAGCATTGTTAACAGTTTCTTTAGCACTGTTTAATGAGTTGTGTAAAACTGAAATTTGAAATTATTGACGATATGTCGAGACAGCGACATGTCTTGCTGGTACGCACTGCACGGTAGTTACATGTGCACGGATTATGATAAAACAACAGAGGGCGTCTTAATTTAAAAAACAATTCTTGAGACAATGATAGGCACATTTATGTGTCCTTAAGGTTTACCTAAACCCTTTAAACCACCGCCAAATAACTTTTAAAATCACACATTCAAGACAAGCTAAGAATACGTAAAGGTCATGTAGCTCAAACAAATGTGTGTTACTAATATATATATTCGAATAAAAATGGCATTTTTAAATTTATTTTTATACTGACAACAATGTAAATTTATATTTTCTTCGTTCATCATTGGTATATACTATCATGGGAAGCTTTAAAAATGTCTTGATTTAAAGATATTGACTACAAGGTCTTATATTAAGCAATTAAAAACAAATCCATATTTTTACATACGTGACCCCAAATATTTGATGGACCGTCATAAATTGTGGCAATATGGCAGGCCATAATCTGTTATGTATTTTTGAAATCATAAAAGATAGCAGTCCTATTCTGCAGAACATAGTCTATCACAAGGTATAGAAAAAAGAAAAAAAGGAACTTAAAATTAGACAATATGTGCTTACCAGAGACTAAATAGTCAGTATTTTAGACCCGCCAAAAACAGGGAAATTGCGTTTTGAGAAATTCGCATTGAATTTTTAATTTTGGTACAGCGTCAATGAAAGAAATAAAATTAAAAAGACCTCTAACACAAAATGCAAATATCATAGAGCTTTCAACATAAAGTTAAAATAAAGCCTGATATATACTCTATTCAAATGCCAGGAAACTAAAATTGTAAAATTTATTTTTTTTTCACTAAAATTAATGACGTCATCTTTATTGCGTAATATCATTTTTTTGCCAGGTCACGGTGCGAATTTTACGCCCTCTGGATTCGTAATCCTCGAGTTTCAACACTATCGAAAAGTCAGTTTAAAAAAAAAGTTACTCTCGAAAGGTAACCCCCTATTTTCAATTTTGAGCCCTTTTTAAGGTTGGAGCCCTGAGTAAGAAGTCCCTGGCGCCTCATTTAATTTTCACCTCCGCAAGAATGGTACGGGGTCCACATATCAGATATGCAGCGAATATAGGCTCTTATTCCAAAACGCCAAAACAAACCAAACAAAACAAAGTGACCCTAAAAACCCAAAATACAAATAAAACAACCCAAAAAAAGCAACAAAAACAAAACACTGACAAAACAACAACAACAAAAATAAAACAATAAACAAAACCACCACAGACCTGTCCTTTAGGACCTAAACACCTATAGATGATCGTTCCTTCTTAGCTCGATTGGTAATTAAGGCCCCTGTGTTAATGTTGTGGTTGCCTGTTCGAGTACGGCCAAGACCATTTTTGTTTGCGTTGACATAAATTCCACATACTTTCAAGTGATTTAAAATTTGGAATGCGAAATTATTGAAACAAAGGACCAAAACGAAGCAACAAAATTAGAATCCCACAAAAACAAACAACACGCACACCACAAACAACAACAAAAAAACAAACAAAAATAAAAATAAATAAACAAACAGAAAACAATTAGAAAAAAAAAACAACAAACAAGCATACAAACAAACAAAAACAAGCCATACAAAGAACTGAACAACATAAGCAAACCAAACAGTGACAAAAAAATGGATTTACAAACAGTAAGACCATCAAAAATGTAAATATCACTCGCACTGTAATCATCCCTAAGGCTATTGCACAAATTATAAAAATGTGAAAGTCTTGTGAAAGCGCAGTGCAGTATTCTTGTCAGTTTGTGATAAAATTATAATAAAAATGTACTTAGAAATTTAATGAAAACCTAATGCCCTCCCTCGTGCCTGTTCCTCTGCATTATTGGGTTAAAATACTAGGAATTACAAGGATGTCAAAGGACACACTATATTCTTGTTTTTTTTTTTTCTAAAATACAAAACGTTCGGCTAGAAAACCTGTATTGTCCGTTCGCCCGTAAGCGTCAAAGGGACTCAGTGATGGACCTGTGTAACACAAAACGCGAGACCTTTCTTATTTTGGCAGCTTTCGTTAAGACAATACCAAACCATGAAAAGTACTACGTGGAAAGATGGCGTTTGCCAATTTTTTTATAAAAGAAAACTGGAAAGTGTTTTAACAATAGTTACGGATCAAATTGTCTATCAGAGTTGTAAGTATATCCTTTAAAAATTTGTGAAACCGCCCCCCACCCACCACACCCCCCACTCAATCGATCCATTTTTCCCTTTCAGATAAAAAGAAGAACGCGATGTTTGCTCGCTCAATGAAGTGATAGTTGTATAATAACGTAATTCTCGTAGCGTTTATCTGATTCCACATAAATATACGGGTAGTTTAAAGTGCTATTTTTAATAGAACGTAAATTAAAAAGCAGAGTATATGCCATGGCATCGGTTTAGAATATTTGTCTGTTACGACTATTTAAAACATGCGGAAATTTGACCACTGAACCAACAAATGTTTTATTTAGCCCTTAAATTTCCATGTGGGTGAATTATAAAAATAAACACCATTCTTAGCACCACCAAAATCTTGATGCTTCCGGTTATACATTGGTTCTGAGCACGAGGCTATATTAGCGATCAGGTCACAGAGTTTTATCGAATTACACAATCCATCAACTACACGGTATCATCAAGTGCGCCAGTATAATTTTATTGAAAGAACCAATGTTCAATTGCAAGTAGTGTCCAAGGATTGATTCCAAAATATAATACAGGCATATGCATCAATGCCCATCTCGTCCAATATACGATTGTTCCTTGTTTTCGAAGTACTCACCTTACAGGGAAAATCCTTGAAGGGACGATACTAAGTGTTTTTTTTGTCGACCTGATAACCGTAATAAATCAATTTGAAATTCATGCTAGGGTTATTGGCGTTTAATGGACTTGGTTACTGGATAGAGTGACCCCAGTAAGCGCTCAGAAAAGAAATGCATGGACTGTTCGGACGAAGCCCATCAAAATAGGTTCAAAAAATGCTCAAAAATAGGATGGTATCGAATTTTCAACTCTCGATCTTTACTTTGTGTTACGTGGCACAATATAAACGACCATATTGACCGAAAAAAAGCAACGAACAACAACGAACTCCTCAAAAAAAAAAAAAAATGATAAAAAAAAAACAGCATTGCAAAACTACTACCGCCCGAAACAAAACAAAAAAACAGAAAAAACAAACAAAAAACAAACAAGCAACAAATAAGCCAACCAACAGACAAAACAAATGAAAGAAAAACAAAAAACAAACAAACAAAGAAAACGACAGGACAAACAAACAAAATGTCTATAATGTGTTCGTTATTCCATGATTATTGTATGATGTTATAGATTAATTATAATTCCATAGTTATACTTAAATTATCACTTATTTGTTTAAGGGACGGCTTCAAGCGCAAACAAACGGTTGCTCGGACGTACTGCCCAAGGTCCTCTCGGTTGAATAGGGTTTATATTGTTATGAACAATGCAACATTGTTAACCCCCGTTCCGAAGGGGAGGGTTCCCCTTCAGTTTTTTCCCTGGCTTGTTAATAAAAACCCCCTTTTGGTGCCAATTATTTAATGTAATTGTCAAGTGCCATGTTCCGCTCCTTTTCATCCAAAAAACCAACATACACCGGGGTCTAGGTAGCTACAGGTGATCCAAGTGATGGATGGGGGGGGGGGTGGAACCAACCCCCCTCGAAGATAAAGACCAACATGCTAAACACTATACAGGGAATACAGAACACTTGATTTTGGTTACCAATAGATAGCTATGCCTCTTCTTTCCATTGATACAAAATGAGTACCAACTGGCATAGCATTACGTCACAATGACGTTCATAAAATTCGCATGTCGGCAAACTGCCATTTCCATAGACACACACGTGAAAAATTCAATTTTTCGCTAAACAGGTTAGGAAAATCAGATTTTCATGCCGGTTTGACTGACTTGATGGGAAAATACTAGGTTTATACAATGACAGAATTTTAGAGCTATAATAAGGTGTTTGATGTCGCTAAGTTAGAAATATTCAATTGTCACCCTTATCAGTATTTTCGACTTTCCTTAACATTGACGTCATTGGTGGGACGTTCTAATGGGGATGGTGGGTACTTATTCGGTAACATGGAAAGAAGAAAACTATAAGCTATCATTGGTTCCAAAGTTATAGGAATCGGGTGTTCAGTAACGAAAATCACAGGGGGGTGGTAACCACCTCCACCCCCCCCCCCCACGGGAGTTTGTTACAAAAAATGCCTCAGGTAGACGAGGTAACGCACATGAACCGCCCATGACACGCAGTCAACCGTGTTTCTTTTGAAGTCGACCCTGTTACTCCCATCAGATTATTGAGCCGAACGTAAAAAATGGGTATCTTCTTAAACACGAAATAGACCGGTATTTGCAGCCCGGGACGCCATTCAGTTTCTCCCTTACCTATTAAAATTCGTCGGAACATATTTTTTTCATCGCAGTGTTTATTTCGGTTTGGGTACAGCCTCCTATGTATTGTACGCACCACTGTCAAGTGTGTATAATTCTGCTGAAGTGTCCATACGATCGTGGGGAAGAAATAGGACTCAGCGGCGACCGATCTTGTGTGCCGTTAGTTTCCGTTAGTAAGGGTTATACCGCGTGTGTGTATTACGTATTGAATTAGCCCTGACCAAGAGTAAGATGCAGTAGCGATGTAAAAATAGGGATTTGTGATCTGTGATGTCTTGTGATGGTTTGATTGATTTGTTAGGATATGTTTGTGTACAATGTACGTGGATATGTTTCGCGGAAGGCGCGAGAGGAGTGATTTGGCGTATACATCGTTTGCACATGATAGCAGTTGATATAGGCTTATGTATGACATCATGTATAAATGAAAAATTACATTGGTGAAATTATCGCATTAACACCACTTGTGAAAGAAAAGGTAATGTAATAGATGTAAAAGATGGGATTATTTTGTTTTGCACAAACGAAGGGAGAAAAATGAAGGGTTTTGTCCCCGGTCAGTTTATTTATATGACATAGGGCTGAAACCACCAAATGGTGGTGTCATGTTCGCGGAGACTAATTGAATTGAGTGTGCAGTGATTCGGTCGTAGTGTTGTTTTTCTTGCACGAAGGAAACTTGTGTGTTATAGTAAGATAGATCAGTTTTTGATTCTTGAGACCCAAATACTTGCTTTGTAACTAGTAGAAGTATGTGAGGATAGAGTGGATCTGGGAAGTGATTGAAATGAATTATGAGTTTTAACTGTGGGGGAAAAAGAGGACTATTTCTTTACGTAAAATGGATTTGGAGTGCAATTTCCTAAAGAATAAGATAATGATATCGAAATGCGCAAGGACAAAGGATGTGTTTAACACTTTATATTCAGTAATGTTATTTATAATAGAGTCAAACCATCGTGTCACCGGGAAGAAAAGTTTACTGCGTCAATAGTTGGAAAAAAGGGCATATGGCCAATGACATGTTGCAGGAAATGAACTAAAATAATCTAGCCTTTCAATTTTACATGGAGAGTGCAAAGCCTTTTGCGTTCCTATCCAAAACACAGGCGCTCAAATTCAGTATCATTTTGAAGCCAAATGCAAAAGTGAAGCTTAATCTGAATGTTTGGAACATAAATGCAGCTATAAATGCATTTACGTTGTCTTAAAACCGATTTCTTACCACCAAAAAATTAATTTTATTTGCTTCGGAACACAGTTTCAATAAATAGCGTGGAAGTTATTTCCATCCATTGCACCTCCCTCATTCAATCCCAATACCTTCAGAAAAGTTACCCGAGGTGACACGGATGGGTTGAATTTAATATAGGCCTAGTTTCAAAAATTGTAACAAGAATTAACATTAGTACTATTAGCATTTTAATAGTTCATCAGTTGGTCATGTTACAAGCTAAACTCATGTAATCTAATAAAACACTGTTGCCATTATATGGCATATGCCTTATGTAATTTTAAAAAAGGAGTATACAATTAATTATGGGTGGACCAATAAAATGCATTCAATTGAAGTATCCAGCACCACCATCTAAGAAATGAACAATGTCAATAAAGAATGAGAAACTAAAAAAAAATGCAAGCAGTGCGCCAAGCTACTTTACCTTTCAAATTAATTTAACACAAAACACGCTTCCTACCTTTTCATCCAATGTCATCCAAGTTTAATTGTTTATACTCCTTTATAGTCACAAATGTAGCAGATTAACCAAAATCAATCAGAAACTATTTAAAGGTGCATTTCGTGATCCTGGCATTCATTTTTGTTTTTGTTTCACTAGATATCACTGGAAAAAACTTATTCCAAAATTTCAGTGATTCTGACGGTGCTTTTAATGTTTACAAATGTGTGCATCACGCTGCCCCCATTGGGAAGGCCTGGTTATTTCCCTCCGCTAAAAACGCAAAATACGAAGTTACAAATATCTTTTTTTTTAAATCGCATTTACAGTTAAAACAAATTAGCACACTACTATACTTAATCCAACAATTCAATGATATTAAATTCTCAACTTTTTGTGGCACGTAGAAGGAAGTGACTGTGCATCACGAAATGCCCCTTAATAATAATGATCACCAGACAACTGCTATTGATACCAAAGATGCCCAAACACAAACACCTTTGTTAAGTGTTAACCACATTCATATTACTTATTAAATCATGCTGAACATGTAGAAGATTAGTTACGTAAGTGTTATTTAGATAGTTACAAATATGTTACAGTAATGTTCATGTATGTATAGTGAGAAATTTTATAATTAGCCTATGTATTTCACCTATGACATTCCAAAGAAACCAACAGTATTATATTAATTCCTCAATGTACCTTAGTCCAATACTCATCCTGCTGTAAATGGTAAATAACATAAACACCTGCTTATAAAAAAAACATTCAAGGCTCTTCAAAACGTGTTCTACCAAAACTTAATTGCTTCATTTTTATCTCATTAATTTATCGCTCCTTTAAATTTAATAATTTTTTTAACTTAAATCACCGATTTCAGCCAAAAAAATGAATTTTCCTTCTGGCTGACACCAACTAAGACAAGAAAGTGTTTAAAAACCAATTTCCCCTTATGCCACCACTAATAGCGAACAATGGCTTTAAAAATCAATCAACACTTGCTAACGTACACCTCGTCCAAAAGTTGCCATCTTCACCCACAATATTGCCAAACATATTACTATATTATAACCATATTATATATTTTCTTAAAGGTTGCGTCCCGTATTCCGATTTGTCTATCGTGTTCTCTACTTGAAGTCTTGATATGAGAGCCTGCACCTGTACACAATCGACCATCAAGTACGTGGGAAATAAACTTGCGTTTGATGCTAGACGGTTATGCATATAGTGCAAGGCCATATTCACTACTTGCCAATATTCATAGTGGTTAAACACTAGAACGCTATTTTTTATAGGGATCTTGAGAAAGAAATGGATTTGAAGGCTAAAATTTTCAGGACGACAATGAGAAAAAATACGGCTTTCAGCTGAAATCAAAATTTATACTACTCGGGTACATCAGGGGGGGGTCCAAAGACGATCGGAACAAGCACCTTTAATGTACAGTACAAAACCTCACAGCTTTTAAAAGTCAACTCTTTATTTTTGTAACTATCAGAATTAAATATTTTATGCACAGTAAGGTATGGTCACGTGTACTTCTTCATGTACCTCGTCTTCAACCATCAACGCCACAGACGCGGATGATTGTCTTTTTAAAGATATTCTTGTTTAATTCTCGGTGTTAGCCTCACTTCGTCATTTTCATTTACATCAGTTGTTGATCCCAATCTGTCTTGGTATTTACTAGCTATTAAATATTTCGAAATAACAGAAGCCTCTTATGTTCTTCGTCGTATTCTTTGACTGTGGAACTACAGCATATACCAATGTTTTAAACATAGGCCAAGATTCTACAAAAACCCAAAATGTCAGGACCTTGAAATTCTCAGCTCACAATTCTTTTCAGCGATGATTTGTTTATGTCTTCTTCGATTTCGCTGTTACTCTAACATATTTATTTGCCAGATTGTATTCCTTTCCAGTTTAAAGCTATTTTGAATTGATCATGTGAAATCTTCAACCAGTCGTTTCCTGAAATAAAATGCTTTATAGGCTTTGTGTCCACGTTTGTCAGCGTCAGCTTGGTCCCAGCGCGGGGGGGTCTGTGCCCGATGATTCTCAATAAAGAGCATCCTTGTTCTCAATGAATTGATGAAGTTAGATATCGCGAAACCACATTAATGTGGTCCTTTTCACTTTGGATGATCTATAATGATCTCAAATCCCTGTGTATAAGCTTGGCACATACAACGACCACATCCATTGTTTTCCAGACATCTTCTCAATAGATATAGGGATAAATTAACCATGCAAAGGAGGTATCTCTTCAAATCCACTGCACCTCATACTCTTCAAAGAGCACATTGCATTGGCACGCAACGGTATCCGATGCCACGACTCATTTGATGCCTCTTGGGGTTATTTCAGATATGCTGAACTCTTGCGATTTCAATGAAAGGAGAAGACACGAGGGGATCAACAGTTGATTGTTAAGGGGCCTTTCAAACCTGGGTTTAAAACTAGAGTTAGCTCACGGATGGATGTTTTCTTCGGAAATACTCTGAGGTCTGCGTTACGTGGTGAGCTGAAAGCTTCCTCATCGCTGTTCCGGCTCATCCGGGAGAAAAAAGAAGGACATCCGTTAAGGATTAACCTTGTCTTAAACCCAGTTCTAATGTTGGAATCCCTTTGAGAATACCAGCCACTGTTTTCTCGGTCGCCCTGATAGAGCCATTCATTATACAGATCATGAGGCCATCTTTGAGGAACATCTTGCTGTAACATTGTTCTGGTGCATACCCACACCATATCAGAGATTCGATTTGAAATTTTGAACTTATGTATGTGGATTTTGACAAATTAGGCTCTGCCTTTTTTATTTTTCTGAAGCACGGATCTTTATTTCAAAAGTGCGCCCTCTATAAGAACTTCCGTGCGAGACATTTGTTTGAACAGACCTGCAATATCACTGACACCATAAATACTTGAAAGTAGATATTAGGTTAATTAACTCAGGTTAGTTCAGGTTTCCTTTCACAGCCGTTTGAAAGTCACATTTATTATAACAAAACCAGAATAAAACTTAAAAATATAAATGGCTACAAACTATTGACAATTAATATAGATTATTTATTCCAGTAACTTCATCCTGTATAAATTTTACGAAATTTCATTGCTGGCAAATATGAATTTTCTTTAAAATCTAGTTAAACACGTCTCTCTATGGCGAATGGGACAGCGCTATAACATACAAATAATAACCTTTGTAGGCCTATATGGTAAAATTCCCGCAATGGATTTTTTTTTCTGATTTTTGCAGAGGCTATAGCTTTTGCATGTCCCTACTTACATGTATATCAGTTGTCAAAATTGTGTCGCCACTGCTGAAAATTGCTCTAAAAATAAAAGAGACGATATGCATGGGGTCAAAAGGCTGTGCTTTGAAGGCCTGCACTGGTAACCTGGTCAACCCATCAGGTGTCTAAGAAAATCTGATGAGGAGGGTAGCTGGTTACCCTGGTAGAATGAAAAAGAAGATCTACCTACAATGGCGTCAGCTCTGGAGAGCTATTGGCGGCCACCCAGCACATGCTGCCTTGCGTGGTGGGCATGGTTGCACAAAGTTTAGGCCCACCGCCGAAAACTGTGGATTGGCGTCAGGAAGGGCACCCGGTCAATTATCTCTTGCTCCAATAAATCCTCACACAGCAGTATTGCTGAGTGTGAGGCGTGTCCGGCCACCCCCGTTACCGGGGACAAACCCGGATTTAAAACTTTGGTTTAACTAACTAACTAACTAACTTAACCATTAAGTGACAATTTAAAGTAATACTTTATCACTTAACTCAGCCATCAACGGGATTTTTGCAGACAACTGAATTTCGATAGCATCATGGTCATGGTTTGCCAAAATAGTTGTTTTGCAAGAGTGAAGGGGAAGGGGCTGTTAGCTCATAAACTAATACCAGCGCATCCATCTTGACGGAATTGTATTTTCAAAATAAAGAAAGCACCTTTAAGGAAGCGACATTAATTGACTCTTTTTTTCCAATCATCTTGTAACAGCTGTAGCTGATCCTACCATTGCTATGCAAGAAATGGCGAAAACAAACCCAACGAATTCTGAATACATTTTCACTGCGGTCGTGTTTCTGATTGCGACGGTTTCCCAAACGAAAGGTAAGTGAATAAAACTACCCACTTTTACAAAGGTCTGTTATTCGCAACGTCCACTATTCCGAGCACACAATTTCACAACTAAAGGTCCACTATAACGAAGCAGAGAATTAGGTTTGCTATTATTAACACAAGATCTGCTCTTTCAAAGGGACCGCTTCTGAATACTCAATAGGGATCCTCTTTTCTGAATATACAGTAAGGGTTACTAAAGATGCATGCAATTGGTTCAAAGCCACTAAACTATGAGTAAAATCCAGTAAAACAAAGTACAATTGCTATTGTGTACACCAAAACTTACTAAGCGGAATGAATCAAGTGATAAATACAACTGATAAATACAGTAAAAATAACAATGAGGAATAATTGAAAATTATTTTGGATGACACGAATCGCGAACAACATAAAAATACAAATCTTAACTGAAAGTGAAACTAAGCTTATCTCTAATATTTTCTTGTAAAGTAATATTTTTGTTATGTAGGCATCTATGTTTGAAAACGGTCTCCGTTTGAAATTTATATAGTTGTGAAGAATTATGTTCGCTTGTATAACCTTGAAAACGAGAGCGAAAATTACGTACCGTATCGCATCTGGACATGTTAATTAAGTATTTCTTAAAATGCATATTGTCGCCAAGCCCAATTGGAAAGAAGTGAACAGTGTTTGATTCATCAACTTCCAGAGTATCAATGTATGTAACAAATAGCTTAAGTTTACATGACAACTTGTGCATAACCCCTTTTTGGTTGTGTACACAACTTTCACTACCCTTCCAAAATTATAAGAAGTACTTAGCTTCTGTTTTCATTATTTATTCTTGTTTGATTGTTTGGTTAAGATATGGCAATGGCATAGTGAGTAAAAGATAAGGAAAAAACAAAGGGTCAACTGTGACAAATATTCAAGAAGCCAGAACGAAAAAAAGAACGAAATACGAAAAAAAGAAATAATAAAAATAAAACGAGATTAAAGACAAAATAATAAGTCATCACATTATTAAATAACATTTATTCATCCGCACTTTAAATATTTACCAATTATATTTGGTAATGTAATTTGCAAGCTTTTAGTACTATTTACTTTCTCCTTTTAATTATTTTTTAGAACAAACAATAAAAGAAAGAAACATCATACTCTACAATAGATTTCTCAAGTGTGCATAGTTCGTGAATGTCTTCCTAAATACATATTTTATAATTACCAAAAAACTATTGTGTTTCCGCTTCATTTAATTCATAATGGGTTACTTACAAATTTTAATCACATGCAAACTGTGTTATCCGGATTGGCGCTAAAAACACTTGATCGTATTCGTAACTAGATATTTTTGAAATTCAAATGTGTGTTTTTATCATTCTCAAAAGACAAGTGCTCTCATGGGATAGGACACGTCCTTCTAATGTCTATTTGCAGACTTTAATGCAATACACCCGGAGGCACTGCTACTCTTTGTATGTTATTAAGTTTGTAGACAAGTATCCCTTTGCGCGGTACGTTGTAAAGCTCCTACTATAGTTTTATGGAATTGTATTCGCACTTATCTTGAACATAAAATCGTATACCAAATGCTTGGAGGTGAGTGACCCGATCCTGGTCTAATTTTTCAAACGATGCTTTCCTCCTTCTTGTGGAAGCATAAATAAACACATCTCATTCCAAAGTTTGGTATAAAATTGGATTGATTGAGCCCATATTTATTGGTCGGGCTATGAGTTGCAAAAAATATTGGGCGATACGTAGTCGAGCCCAATATTTTAAAACTCATAGCAAGACCAATAAATATTGGGCGTAATCATCCAATTTTATCATTATTATGTTTTGGATCAAATATTTCCCACACTTGGATCCATACAAACATAATAATGATCTAACCAGGGGGTTGTTGCGAACTCGCCCTTCGATTTGTTTCTCCCTGTGCAAAAAAATAAAATAAATAAACAAAAATAACATAAAATCCTGGTTTGACACCCCCTCTCCCTTCACTTCAGTTTTGTGGCCAAGAATTCGGTAATAATTGATCGTTTGTGTGTTTTTTAGCCAACAATTCTAATTTTATTTATACTTTTGTACACAAAACTTATTTCACCAAATTTTGGGAGGGCGCTGTACTTTATAACGTCATAGAAGCAAGCTGCTGGAAATGTTGGTACTATTTGACCCATAGAACAGGGTGTGTGCGCTATACGAGACTGACCACTCTCATAACATCAGAAGGAATATTCCTCGGAACAACCCTTGTCTAACCTCGATGTAAAAATGATTTTAAGTAATCGTTTGTTACATCCTTTTCGCACATTTTATCGAAAAAAATCGGATCTACCACCTTAACCCGCGGGTAAGGTAAACCACCATAGAGGTGTGTGTGTGTGTGTGCGCGCGCGCGCGTGTGTGTGTGTGTGTGGGGGGGGGGTAAACCTCTTACAGTATACTTTACTATGTAAACTGGGAACACCAAAAATTGTCTTGATTTTGGGAGGATGGGATTGTCGATCGATTCGCCCGCCTTTAAGTCTTCTACACCACTGCCTTGTACCATGATTATCAAATGGCGATGTGCGTACGTGTTTTGTTCAATCAATCCATGGACAAAATAATTCTACAGTATAAGTACAAGGAAACGCCTCCCGCATGCCATCTAATCATAATGAAGATTAGCACCGTGCCGTAATTAGTTTCTGGAATGGAAATTGCGATGAGACGCGATTTTCATACAATTCTTAAAAGGTAACCTATACGTATCACATATACCATCGCATAGACCTTGACCTCGTTTTCAAAATCGGTATTAATGAACTCTGAATGTCATGTTAAGGCCTGTAAATTGATAAACTTTTTAACAAAGGTAACTCGAACACCGTTTGACGAACATGAATGTGTTTTTCGGAGAAGAACCGCTGGAATATTCCCCAAGAAAATTTGTTCTCCAATATTGATCCATTAAATACTTATTATTTTGTTTTCAATAATTTCGTTAAAATATAGCAGTGTGAGGAAATAAAAAATACATAAGAAATAATTATCGCAGTACATTAAAAGTGAGTTGTAAATAATTTTCTTCATTCTATTTTATAATTCAATATAAAACTTTAAAAAGAAAGTACCCTATAGGCTTTATTTTGTTTTTGTTTTTGAAAGAGACAATACATGTAAAAGTATATGACCAAATGTTTTATTGCCATGTTTCGTTTCACCTCCTATACTCTGATAGCTGTATCGTTAAAGCCGAAATTGGATTTTAATAAAATAAAATGTATTTACAAGCTACGACTTTATAATATTGAGGTTACAGTATTTTGCTTTTGCATTGGATTTTCCCCTATTGTCAACAAGATAACCCATCCACCTTAACCGTCTAACCATGCTATTTTATGTAACACGGTGTGGTTTGTTGAACCCCTATATATTTTCAATACGAAACCCCTTATGAACTTGATTTTTGGTATCAATGGATAGCTATGGATCTCCTCTATTCAGCTATACCAACGACGTCATAATTCACGGCGCCCTCTCCACATTTGGTGAAATCAGTTTTGTTTACAAAATATATGGACATTTGAATTTTGGCTACACAATCTCACAAGCGATCGATTGTTACCTGATTTGGCCAAAAAGAAAGAAAAAATAATAAAAAAATCGTCGCTGGGCGGGAAAAACCTCCTATGTAACTCCTGAGGTAAAATGCAAAACCACATATGTAGAAAGTGGACCCCAATGCTAAAACTTCATATGTGCATTTTGGTCACATCGGGTTCTAGTTTGAATTTCAAACAAAATATGATAGTAAATCAAATGGAAATTTATTTCAGAATCTGGAGTCAGTAAATCATCTAAATATATTTAGGAAGGAAAACACTTCTTGTACAAGGCATTACAGCAAATAATTAAGTTTTTGGTGTCTCCCGAAAATGCTACATATGAGGTTTTGTCATGTTACCGTTTTTACTATAAACATGTGAGGTTTTGCTCTTAGAGGTCAATTATGAGGATTTCCCCGCCCAGCGACGAAATTTAACTAATACTGAAATTTGGATGACAGGGGATGACTCGGAAGTAATATCTGATAACATTTCCTTCGCATATTATAATCAACACCTTTAACTATACTGAATTGCTACTGATATTAACTTTTGTTCGAAGGTATTCTCGGAACTGCGTAATATTTGGTTATATTTATTATTGTTCTTTCCATTTTTTCTTTCTTCCGCTTTTAGGACTTTGCAATAATCCGATTACTTTGATGCAATCGAATCTCCACAACAACAACAACATCGAATGTCCTAACAGCAGAACACCAAACGCAACTACGAATAATCTAGTTCAGTGTTGTTGGATAATATTGCCCACGGCTGGACTGAAAATTCACATTTCCAGGGTTTCTCCAAAAGACACCATATCAGTAAATGAAATAGATTCAAACATGAAGAATGTGTTCCATTTGGGGTATGGAATTGACCTTTGACACGGAGACTCCAGCAGTGTCCATTTCATATTAGTGATATCTTATTCTCTAAACTAAACCGTGTTATCAGAACGATGGATTACGACTGGATAGAGATACCCCTTGACAAAGATAAACCGAGATTTTGTTTACAACCACTATGTTTGGTGTTAATGATTTTTAACCGCTGTTTGAATTGACAATATCAGTTTTCACATGTTCCCACATCGAGATAACATAATGCATCCATTTCACTGGAATGTTTCAATTTACTGTTGACTGTAGTATAAGAGTAAGAAAGAGTGGGTGTGTGTTACCAGTTACCTCATTACACTTCAAATGGTCTTGCCTACCCTACATCAACCTGTTCTCTTTTTCTTCATATTGGCGTCGAATGTAATATTGAGATTGTTTCAATTGTGCTAGCGGAATCGTGTTTCAATTGGCGATGTTTCAGTTTAATATGAAGGACTGACTTCCCAGGTGAGGGGGCCTCAATTTTTCTGATTTTTTTTTTTTGGCATATGCGTTTGTTCACATATTAAACATCCTTTGTGATATAGCTATAAGCTTAATCCATTCCATTCCTTTAGAATCCCAACTTTGGTAACAAATTGAAGACCCCCGGTAATTTTTTGTTATAGCACAGTGTCCCAAAATAATTTTCGCGCTGTAATTCAAAATTACTGGAATTATTCAATTCTATTTTGAACGGCAACTACTGTCCATTTTTTTTCTGATACAGTTACTGGTTTTGAAAACAAAAGATAGTGTGCACCCCCCTCCCAAATTAACCCTTAACCCCATTTCAAGTTTGCCTTAGATCGTTGAGCAGGTCACCTTGAAAAGTTGAATACAAATTGGGGGTTCTTTCATAGCATATTCTATTCTTCCGGGTACTATCATATCGTTGTTCTAAAAAATACATTACTAAACTATTGTTGTTATTTGTTTTATCGCACTGGCTTTCATCGTCCTGTACAGTATTTTCCTCTCTCATATTTTATAATATAACTTAGCGACTTGGCCAACCTTGTAGAACTGAAGATTAAAGGGATGGATTAAATACCAAATGAGAACACATATAATGATGTTATGTTCTAGTTCTGGTTTATCCATATGGATAGAAACATTTCCCTTTAAAAATGACATGATGTCTCTAAATGTTTTAAATATTATTGAAATGTTATATTGGGTTATTGAACCAAAATAAAGATTAAGATAAAGAAAGAAACAGTAGAAGATAAAAAAAAACCAGCATCTACGTATTTAAACCTGCTTTGATTGTTACCATCAGGCAAACTGGAATGGCTCCAATCGTTGATTACTTACCTTACCCGCCTTTGTCTAAAAAATGAAGCACATCAGATGTAATGTGAACATAGATGGAGAGGATGGACTTTAACGAATATATCACAACTTTGCAGTTTTTTTAACAAATAATTTTGAATACTACCCAACTAAGTGGAAATTGCATTTTCGGACACAACTGTAGCACATATCCTATGGTACAGTCATACTACATGTTTTCTACGTCAAAATTAACAAATGCGTTTTCTAGTTTTTTATTTTTAATGAACTACTCACAAAATGTAACATTACTTAACCCTCCTCGGCTACTTCGTTTTTGGTTTTGCCTGCTAAAAACAACCCACCCTTTGATTGCCCAAAAATTAAAGAAAAAACATGACTTTACTCTACTTTTCATCATGCAAAAACAAACATCCCATGATCAGAGGAGACAGGATGAATTTACAAAGTGAGGGATATGGGTACGGCACCACCGCCCTTTCGGGGGACTTGCAACCACCATTCCTTGTCGACAACAAATATAACAAGACATTTTGAATGTTTCGGTACGCATATAACGCGAATGTCGGCCTTATGTTATACATATGGAAGAGAAACCAAAGAAGAAACCAATTTATAGGAATCGGGGGTTCCATGCGAAAAGTGATTGCAAGCTCCACCCCCTCTGGAGTTTTGGAACAAAACGGCCACGCCCCTCCCCCTTCCGGAGTTTTTTTGTACCAACCAAAATTGCTCAAGTACCGCTGGTAATCCTCACAACATAAAGGGGTACAGCTATAGTGCGTCAATATTCTATTACACATAATAAGTATATTCCTTAAGAATTCCAAATCATTATATTTCGAAGCAGACGACTCGCCATGCCCTCACACGGCAACTGCCTTCGTAATCTTCGCTCTAAATGTTTGTCATTCAGTCATTGGACCCTCAACCATAGCTAGCTGCCTAATTCTAACCATGGATTTGTAAGTTTGCATTACCAAAGTTTGTCAAGCTAGTATTTTTATTCTATTTTCATGCTCACTTCATCTTTACATTCCTTCATTTCTTCCTTTGCTCATTCTTCTTTATAATAACAATGATGGTGATATTTATAATAATAACTAAACAACAAAAAGATAATAGTCCTTTAAAATGCTGTGTAAGAGGAAATTTAATTATTCATTAGTTTCTATTAGATCTTTATTATTAATTAATAACTTTTGTTATTCTAGTGCATTACCCTTTAATTGGCATAAATTAATCCGTATCCTTGATAATCGCAAACCAAGGATAACGTTAAGGGAAAAAAATACAACTTTCGAACTTCTTAATTAGTGCATAACAATAGCCAATTCCCCTAACCTACTACAAAAGCTAATATGATAAAATTAATGTATGCTTGGTTTAAATTTTCCCGAAGGAATTTTGCCTCTAATTTATAACACGTGTGAAGGGTCATAAACAACCGCAAAATCAGCATAAACCTTTGCTTTACGGGCTGCAACTTATGGGCAAAACATTGTTTTCAAACATGCACTAAATTTGGGCAAAAAGACGGAAAATTCAAATGAGGCCTTGGCGCTTACATCAAACTGTTTGAAAACTTATTTTATTTTGATATCTATTCTAAAACCAAAATTACATACTTTTTAACACCAAACGTTCGTTATTATGGTATCCTGTATTTTTTACGAGTGTTGTAAATACACGTATTTTCACATAGAAGTTTGGACAGAACGGTTTAGCAACGCCCACGATGAAATTGTTTTGTTTTTTCAAGGCACATAAGGTTAATTAATTTTTAATGTTACATCATGGTTTACTTACATGTATGTGTGAACATATATCACAAAAAAAAAAAAAAAAGATTTGGTTCTTTGATATTAAAATATCTCAGATGACTTCGTTTAGGGCTATTGACCCTCACTGATTACCTTACCTCGTTAACGGATTGACCTATTTTAATTTTTGTGGTAGGAAAAGAAGCGCATTTAAATTCAGACAATTACAAACAAATGTCGGGGTTAAATATCACACGCGTAAAGCGGCCAGCGCAGCGCAAAAACAAATGTTGAGCGGTCCATAGACCCCCCCCCCCTGGGTCACTTAGTGTTAGACGGCAACATTCTTACATAGATTGATGGAGTTTTATGATGCAGCTCTAGTTGTAACTGTTATTATGTTGTTCTTTTTAATAACATATTTGCTTATTTAATTTATGATCATTTCTCCTTTCAAAAGGCAAATGAAGACAAGTAACGTGGCGTCGCTTCCCGAAAACGCATTCAGCAAGCTTCAGCATTTGATAATTGCGTACTATACCGTCTATTGAACGTCACCTAGTCTCGACTGTATCAAAATTTATAACCCTTTAACGACCACACTGCTTAAAACCCGATTCTTGTACCTTTAAGAACGGCCTTCACTGTTTCCCTAATTAATGCCTATTCGAAATTTCAAATATTTCTAAAACACCTTTAAGGACCTAAGGATGGTTTGCCGAATACTAATACTACTACGTTTCGATTTTCCACCGATTTTGTTATAATTATACAGAAAAATATATAATACTAATAAAAATAGAAACAAGGAAAACAAACAAAAACAAAGAAAACAAAACAAACACAAAGGAACCAATTTGATAAACGATTTTTTTTTCTTAAAACTTCTGTGCATTTTAAAGCATTTTTTAATGGCATTGCTATTCACGCCCATCTTATTTGCGCTTATAACAAGCGCTATCTTCAATGTCTATGAAAGATTTCAATTTGTTATTCCTCGCTCTAAAGGTCGTGTCATTTCCCCTTAGGAAATCAAGCTAGCTTGTATATATAGGGCTATATGAAGCATCCTATAATATAACCTCTCATATCTGTATCAATCATAACAGCAAATAAATACATATGTGAGGAACATGCTTGATATCCCCTTGGCAAATCACTTGACAATGGTTTAATCTTATGTTTGTTCTGTGCTTCAGAAATCTTGGAAGAACAACCTATCGTATGTAAACCCAAGGGAAGCATTCCCGAGGTCTACATCTGTCGAGAGATAATTCTTTGAAAAAAATAAGAACTGATGGTGGAATGTTTTATCCATTCCTGATCGTTAGGATACCGACAATGGAATACGGGGATCCCGTCCATAACTGTTGGACTCAGGAAATTGAATGGAATGAAACCAGTCAAGCGAATATCTTTAAAACACTTTGTTATCACACCGTTGACATTATGTTGTTTGGCATCAATATGAAGCCCTTATCCAGACATGATTGCCTAATAATCAGATCTTTTTGAAGTCACTGTCTTCCATTAACGTATCTCCTTTGCGGTCCCCACAATCACGGTCCAGATTTGACACATAAAAAATTTAAGTAAACTTTTGAACAAACCCGGTACATTCATTAGTCCAACCGAAGCCATTCGTTAATTCTGGGTAAGATTTTTTTTTTTCCTTAAAAGACAATCTGAATTCAAAAACCGGGAATTGCCTCCTCTGAGAGTCCCCTGATACGACCCGTTTTAGTATGATAGGTAAACAACCTTCAGTCAGTCAACTAAGTGCGTAGATGTATGTATGCTAACCGCCGCTTGATCCGTTAAACAATCATTAGCTCATCAATCTTTAATGTCCAATGAGGTAATTTGGAATAACATATCTTCGGGTTATTAACATAAGTGACGGATGTTTTGAATTTTTTATATATCATTTTTACAAAAAAAGGAAATGGTACTAAATACCAAATCTAAACATCCAAGTGCCGACCTTGAAAGTACTCATTACTAAATAATCTTAATTATAATCTTGCATTTGTGACGTATGTTGCATCACATAAGACTTTGGTGTATTACATAGTGACGCATTTTAACCCTTCTGGTCAAAAAGTGTAATACTTGAATTTCCACCAAATCTTTTTGAATCCTTTTTTGTATGACGGACGTTTGGTTTGACGATGTTAAGAAAACGCCGATTGCTGTTATCCATAATGACGGATGCTGAATAACAGCTTTAGTTATAGGGAAATTTCAAAATCCGTCACTATGTCATTACATAATCGCACACGTGATCCTGTACTTTTTCGTAAAGCTGGCTGAATTCGGAGCAACTGGGGTCAGAAAAGTGGGTTGCAGACAAGTGGGGTTCCCAAAATGTACACCCCTATATTATCATATCAAACTATGGACACAAGATCTTAGAGATATCTATATGACCCAATGAACATTGCAATTGCACTTGCAACATGAGTCTCCTCCAAAAGTCAAAATGGAATCCAAATCTAAAATTTAAATATGCCGCTATCAAGGGGTTGGGGGCGTACTTGGGTCTTCTATGTTAAACGTGTACCCAAACTGGGCGGGGATAATGAGTCTTACGCCTGACATCTTTTCAGCTGCCTGACAATAACAATGGCTCTGTATTTTCCAATAAACAAAGGGGGATTTGAAGTGCTTTGTCCCGCTGAATACCAGGTGGATTTACCTATCAATAAGGCCGGTCATTTTGATTAGTCAATGCATGTATCTGTATCTCCCTTAATCCTGATATTCAGAAAGACAATTGAGATGGCATTAAATTAATTTTCAAAAATGTGCAACCTTTACATTGTTCATACCCATACTTGTAATTATAATTTTTATCATTATTTATAGTGGGGAAATGTTTTACTTCTGCGAGATGTAATCAAAATTAACAAAGTTTTTCCTTGGAATCCCATGGCCATTATAGTAGATTTTAAATTACGTGAGACTCCATACACATAATCCATAGGGGTGATGTTTCAATCACCCGGCCATGTTGAGACTCGCCTTTGTTTGCCATCACAAAGAAATATTGTGTCCCATGTTACACAAAGTTATACAGAATCGTGGCTTACTGGAACCTGATGCATTCAGTTATACAACGGTCTGTTAATGATAGGACGACTTGTCAAACCCGCTTTGTGCTAATCTCTTATACAAGTTTGGCCCACTTTTTATGGCAAAATAAAAACTTAGTTGTGTTATGTGTGCATTGATATAAGAATGCATTATTTCTCCAATACTGTGATAAAGAATGATATTTTGTAGTGTCAAAGGTAAGTTATGTTCATATAACAACATTTAATGAAACATATATTTGCTGGTGTTTCCATCCTGATACTTCAAATGAAACATCCAAGCTATCTTAGATGTGAAACAATGCATTTTATGTCAACATTTATTTACTAGCTACATTACTATACATTGTTTGAGTACCATAAACTTTTCTACCTGTGGCCATTAAAACATTTCCTCTTACCTCTCACGGTGAATGGACAGACCTTAAACTTTTAATGAGGTCTCACTTATTTTGAAATCTACTATAATCGCTTCAAAATCCACTGACAAAAAAAAAATCACGGTGCAAACCCACCTCCCTTTTTTGCGGTGATCATCATATTGGTAGTCATTTGTAGACCCTTGTTTATTCATGTATTCTTTTGAGTTGTATATTCCTCAATCAATGTACTTATGTTATTATTGTTTCTTCATTCAGACAACTACATAAGAACGCCCTCTTACATTTCGGACCTGAACATTGCAACGAATTTCCAGTGACATTATCAAGCCTGTAAGTGACAGGAATCGTGTATTCAATATGGACGTTAACAAAAAAATCAAAGGGCTAGTCGTCTTCAGCAATTTAAATAAATCACCATGATATTAACTACATTTGCTTTAAACATACTCATTATACGCATATTTTGATATATATTTCAACTGACAGTTTAAATTCATTACAAATAATGAGGCTAAATAGGCCTAATTGGTGTAAATTATTATTATTATTATTATTATTTTTGTAATTTGATGGTTTTAAGAAGGCGTGTAAATAAAATAAAAAAAAGTTTTGTGAAATGTCCATATTCGGGTTTTTTTTACCATTTTTTTTTTGCACTCAACAATATGCGCAGCACTTAGATATTGTGCAAAAGTTAAAGCGACAGTGGCACATTTGAAAAATAGCGCGCCCTCACGATTTTTCAAAATTGATATTTTTGCATTGTTGTAAAGCTTTAATATACATTAGCCCATCTGAAATATTTAATTCAAAAACAGCATCCTTACGTGTACACAGAAGAATTTTTATTATGTCGCCGGCGACATTTATTCAGCAGATGGCGTTTAACACGAGAAAACACACGCCGGAGCCTGATTCCCATGGCAAATACCCCGTTTGACCGCCTTTGAACTTTGTGGTTTTAATATCAATGAGTACGAGTCTATAATATTCATGTAATAGACACAATTTATTTGTTGAATAAAGTTAAGGCAAACTTAAAGTTGGCCTACAAATTACCTGGATGTTTTAGCCTCTTATTAATGTCCCTGTCTGTTTTGGGGTATGTAATTTTTATATGTAAAAATATATCTCTATTCTTCCAATGGCCTGGACTTGGCCTAATTATGTGTAGACACGACTTAATTAAGTGGAAAAACAACGCCGTTGCTAAGCCATCCAATCATGAAAGTGAAAAAAGTAACTCGTTGCTAATGAAATCAACGAGTTTTGTTAGTGGTGCCTAAAAGCAACACCTTGCTTTCATTAGCAACGCGTTGCTCAGAAAACAACGCATTGTAACCAAAACGCTGTGACCCTTTTAGCTTACCATACCTGTGTGTGTCTGTGCAGGCCTGTGTGTATTTGCATCGACACGCTTCAGAGCTACGTGTATTAAATTGAAGTACTGTTATCTTTCAGGAGACTTGATGGGAATAGACTACTAAAGTTACAGCCGGGTGTCTTCAAAGCATGCAGCAATCTTGTAAACCTGTACGTAATAACTCAAAAATCAAATGGCCTGACGATGATATACAGGCTTCACAAGTTCTAAGTTCCCCCAACATTATTCTTAATTAATGAAATAGAAACGAAATTCCACATGCAAATGAAAGAGGGTGCTCTTCTGCCCATCTTGTGAGAAAATGGTAGAAATCCAATCACGCATACCAACACGAACCTCATTTGAATGAAAAAAGTGCCAATAAAAAGTTGCAGTAAATAGCATTGCTCCAATGTACTGGTTTTAGTGATCCTGCAAGGCAGGGTAGACTTTCGTTAATTAATAATGTTACCTTACAAAGGTTTCCTTGTCTAAAGGATGTTTAACTAAAAAATAAGATGCAATGTTTATAATCTAACACATAATTGCAGACCTTTTAATGCAAAGATGACAAAGAAAATGCAAATTAAATGTAACATTTGGGGAACAACCCAATCGTCGAGCGACTTCTCTCACTGCTACACCATCGTCAAGCTAAGCAGTTGTCTTACACGTTGAGCAACAGCTATACCCGCCATGTTTAAATCTAGAACAGAAGCGTGACTGACACGGGAATAACAGGGGCAGATTTTCCTGGTTTGAAGTAGTTTTGAGGCAGATATTCCTGGTTGTAGATGAAAATTTCCCAGTGAGCAGGCACAAAAAGGGCTGATTTAGCATGATTTTAAGCTTTTTTTCCGGTCAAAGCTCTCTGCGGTTGCAACCTTCCCCCTGCCCTCCCCCATCCCACTGGCCTGTTACGGTATTGGTGATTGAGTAGCTAATACCCGAGACCTTGCCATAGTAATAAAGCCAGCTGTGTAATCCTATTAATTTTAGATTAGATACAAAATGGATTGAACATGTTACCTTTTTAAAGCATGATCAAACCAGCACATTGTTGGAGCAATGCTAATTGCTGCAACTTTTTATTGACACTTTTTTCATTCAAATGAGGTTCGTGTTGGTATGCGTGATTGGATTTCTATCATTTTCTCACAAGATGAGCAGAAGAGCATCCTCTTTCATTTGCATTTGGGATTTTGTTGAAATCATGCGTATCTTTTTCTTTAATTAAGAATAATAATGGGGGGACTTAGAACTTGTGATACCTGTATACTAATGTCATACCTACAAGAAATAAAGTATTCCTCACTCTGGATTATAAAATCCTTTTGAACTCTAAATATTTGAATGTGTTATGGCTAATCGAAAATGATGGAAAACACTTAACTAACAATAAAGTATTACTCAATATTTTAAAAATGTCATAAATAAAATGATGTTGAGATGAACTATTAACTTATGTTGGTTTTGGTTTGTTTTATAGCAAACTAAGCCGGAACAATATAA
Source organism: Ophioderma brevispina (assembly GCA_023653785.1). NCBI lineage: Eukaryota > Metazoa > Echinodermata > Ophiuroidea > Amphilepidida > Ophiodermatidae > Ophioderma > Ophioderma brevispina. The sequence goes on from JAMKCH010011679.1 coordinate 64,972, forward strand.
CAAAGCTTTACAATGCTACTTTTGATGGGCTGTCTGAATTAATATCAATGTGAGTATTGTTCGTCCATTTGAGAGACATTTATTATAAATAAAAAGAAACCATTAAAGCCACTCTCAGTCATTTTCGTCAGTATAATGTATTTGAATTTGTTGTAGTAATGTTACCTGGAAGTGATAAAACTGAGAACAACATACTAGATTTGATACCGACGACTATTGTGGAAAAATGTGGGTATCTCCACATTTCATGAAATGGTAAACAAATGACAAATTTTAGGTGACTCTAAACTTTTAATGTTTGTTTTAGATAGTATTATGATGACGCAACGCCAGCAATTGAAAAACTATAGATTTTTTTTTTTTTTTGGTGGGGGTAGCGGGAATGAATGGCTGTGGCTTTAGAGGCGCAACGAGAGGTTTCACATAACAGGCCTGAGAAAAGTCTGATTTTTGCACTGATGTGAAACTCTATCAAAAAGATATCCCTACATGGAAGGATTAAGCTCATAATTATTTCTTTAGTATCAAAATTGTGAAATTTCAATTTTCCTATTGGAGCAAATAGAAAATTCCGTCTTAAGCATATAAAAATGGACATTTTTATTTTTTTTAAAAAAAATCTAAAAAATCTATAGAGTCTACTATTAATATTAATCCCTAACGTTCTAACTGCACTTTAAATTCAGTTTTTGAAGAAAAAAAAAACCACGGAGCGGACCTCTGCCTTGTTTTGGGGAGAATTGACCTAGATCTAGCAAGAAAAATAACACTACCTCCTTTTTTGCGGTGATCGTCAGATTTTCCTCTAGGGACGTACGTTAGGGATAATATGAAACCACTACATATTAGAGAAAATACAGGTGCTTTGAAATCTCTTGTTGGCCTTTAATTAACACGCAACAACAATATCATGGATATATTAGCACGTTGATTCAAACGCGACTTCAGTATGAAATTCAGCAAACTAAACCGCCACAATACATATATAACGAAATCCAAGCTACTTTTGATGTGCTTTCTGAATTAACATTTTTTTTGTGAATATGCTTCATTCAGAACATCCTGAAACATAAACAAATTGCTTTGAAGAATAATATGAAAGATGTTTTGGAACTTTTTGCTCATGAACAAACTGCGTATGCTAAAGGCTAAAGCACGCTGAATATATGGTATGAGACGGCACTTTTCTGAAATATCAACAAAAAGTAATAACATTGTTGCAATCGTTTATTTTTAAGTACCATGGAAGACAATCAAATTTCCTACATTGAAATGGGTGCCCTGGATGGCCTTGTCAATCTCCAGTATCTGTAAGTACATAGATTTTGAAAAATGCAATTCAGCGCGTATCAATAAAAAACGCAGGATTTTCTGAGACAATAATTTCGCAAAGAATCTACAGGGTGTCTCAGAAAGAATTACACCCTAACTATTGGTGACCATAACTTCAGAAGTGAGTATCACATAAATAAATTGATAAATTTAAAAAGAATCTTTAACCACTATTATTTTTCAATATTTTAATGTAGACATCACTCGATTCGGTTCAGTAGTTTTGAAGAAATAAGCGATTATATAACACATGTCAATGGACACTTCCTTCCAAGTTTTGTCTAAGTGTCTAAATTTCAGGTCTAAGTGGGTAATCCTGTTAAAGCTTGATCTGTCGATGTGTGGCACATTGTTACGTCTGCAACTTTGTCTTGGATTTAGACGAAGACTCCGTCTGATGGCTGCAATGTTCTGTAAAGTTCTGGCGGTTCTCCGCCTTCCACAGCGACTCTTGTTCAAATTTTGACTTGTACCCGTTTCACGGTACTTCTTAACATTGCTCAAAATTGTCTTCTTGCAAGGAGGATTTCAACTGAATTTTAATCTAAATTCCTGCCTGATCAGAGAAATGTTATGACCAGTTTTGGCATATGTGAAAACCACAAATACCCTTTGTATGGGCGACAAATGTTAACCAACCATCTTGTCTCGAGCCAGTACTTCTTTAAAACGTGGGAATTTTGAATTTGCACTCAAATCATGCCTTTATCATTTTATGCAATTGTTAAAGTATTGATTAAACTTCTCAATTCATTCTATGCAGTGCCACCCCTAGTTCAACTAACATATTTCACATTTTCTACAGATTTTATTGGTGTTGTCTTCTAATAAAGATGATCATTCTTGTTATTTACCAGGTTTTGTTTTTCTTGTTGGATTTTTCCGGTAATTGTTTATTAATATAATAAAACGAACAAAATAGCATTGAACTCACAAAATATTAAACAAGGCCAGTTCTGGGGAATGAAAAAGAAGACAGCTTGAACAGATAACACGAGTAATCAGCGGTAGTTAACATCAATCTGCATTATTGTGAGCAAAATTGGAAGGAAGTGTCCATTGACATGTTTTACATAATCGCTTATTTCTTCAAAACTACTCATCCGAATCGAGTGATGATTACCTTAAAATGTTAAAAAGTAGTTGTGGTTTAAGATTCTTTTTAAATTTCTCAAATGTGATACTTACTTTTGAAGTTATGGTCTCCTATAGTTAGGGTGTAATTCTTTCTGAGACACCCTGTATAATCTATAGAGATTTAAATGTCTAGTCTCATATTTGACAAGATTTACATTTGGTACAATTTGGATGTATGGTTCAAAAGTTATGACAAGTTTTGTGAAGCCTTTCTGAATCGGGTTGGTCCGATGTACACTGCATTGAAGACAATTAAACCAGAGCAAAACTTTAAAACACTTGATTATAGATTATGTGACCTACGATGTCGCATGTTTACATTCAGGACGCCCTCTGTTGTTTTCCGACAGGCACAATATTACAATTACAGTTGTTTCTATGACAAACCACATAGAATCTGTCAGAAATTACTTGCAAAACCTTTCCTGATCTAAATCGGTCACAATATGCAGCTGGTAGCATTATCAAGCATGCTTATTAAGAATGTTGGTATTATTTAATTCGAAACAAACGGTGCAGCAAAAAAAAATCCACGTGCAAAGTATAAGGGATTTTGCCTTTCAATTTTTCAGACTTTCTCTCTTACAGCAACAGGAGCGCCACAAACGTAAACAAATCAGTCTATAAGTGTACCTTAAATTTAAAAAAAAATGGACTATCGTTGTTTCAAAGCATCATAGAGTTCGTTTCGGATATCAAATCAAATCAAACAATGCTTGCAATGGAATTGAAATCAAGTTTTGGACATGATATTGCACCTTGAGTTAAAAAAAAAAACATTAAAAGTGGATCAGAAGTTGAAACACTTACATGTTAAATCTATGATCACAATAATCCATGTCCATTGATTTATAAGTTCTCTTCCACAAGTATTGAGACTAATTACAGTTCAAACAATTTACACTGCTTTCTTTATTATTAAAATCATACTGTAAGCCCAATCCTGCCACACCTGCCCTCCTTGTGAGACTCTCATCTCTAGACTACTGAATTCCAACGCTTTATGTGATTTCACAAATCGGACCAGCTCGGAAATTATAATGCAGTGTGTCTCTGGATAGGAGTGTCGTTGAGATAAAAAATAAAGTGAAGAGCATGAAATGTACCTTTAAAAGAGTGTTAACATCAAGATCAACAGAGGTGGTTTATATTTTTAATATTTTTGTTATCAATCGTGCGTTCCTTTTTTTTTCTTATTCTATTGAAACACGCTGTATGAAAATAATGAAATACATCTTGACGTACAGGTGCACAGGTTATAGTATTAAACTTACCTAGATGGCAGCAGACCCGATTTGTTGATATGTGTTTGAGGTGACTGTTTTTTTTTAAATAATGTAACAAGCCAGGTAAACAGTGGTATCAATTGCGCATTTTAGCTCTAGGGACGTTCACATGATGAAATGTGTCCTAAGACAAAATCTTATTACACTTTTCTCAGACCAATGACTGTTATCGTCAGATCACGCGGCTATCCCACTAAGTACTGATATAGAGTAAATCAATCTGAAGAATGAACACGAGCTTAAAGACAATATCATCATCAAGTATCGTCATTTCCGAAGCTTTTTCTTTAGTTAACTCTTGTGATGAACATTACTAGAAATTGTCAACAAAAATGCACTTAGACACGTTGCAATGTTTATTGGTATTGTGTGTACTTAGTAAACATCCCAAAGCGCTGCACTGCTGCCTATCATTATTACGCCACCCAGCAGGAAATCATTTCGCTTCATCTAGGTGTCTGCTGCCCAAACGCACACTTAGGTTGTAACATTCCCCTTAACAGCTCCCCTGATTTCGCTTGGGTTCACGAAGCAATTGAGATTAAGTGTCTTGCCCAAGGCACACGTTGACTGCAGCGGGGCCCGAACTCACGATATACAATGGTCTTAGGATTACAAGTCCTACACTCTAGTTATCCGTTACGCTGCACGCGCTCTCTTAAGCTATACTTGACCCATATTGTATATTTTATTTTGAAATGTAATCCCGCACTTGAGGAATTCCTGCCTTTCATATCGCATAGTGTCTAAAATGGTACACACCTTTGTACTCGTAAGAATGTGTTTTTGCGCAGGTATTCTTGCTAACATTAAATAATAGTGATGAATTCTACGCTTTGTTTGTCTATATACCGCCCATATACCACCCAGAGTTGACAAACAATATACAACTAGACTGGAATGGTTTATCAAATAAAATATCAGTTGTTGGAGTTTGGTCTTTGTGTACAATGTACAATGATGCATTCCAAGTTAATCGTTACATACACAAAGAAACCTTTTAATACGAGAAAAGTGAGAGAGAACGAGAATTCACTTAAAAGCATTTATGTGCAATTTTGCCATTCATAGTAAATCAGATTTAAATGTCCTTAAGTGATAAGAGGCAATACATACGCGTGCGCATATCCGGGGTGTGCATCATGTAATCGTTTCACGTTTGGGTATTTATTTCTTGAAACCATTATTGCGTTTATTGATTTGTTTTGGCAGAGATTTATCGAAGAACAACCTGTCTACCATTGGTAAACATACTTTCTTGAAACTCTCGCAACTTCAAGTGCTGTAAGTAACAAAGTGTCTTGCTTTTAAACTGATTTTAGTTCATGATTGATTTATTTTATTGATTTGTTTACACTTGCGTGACAAACAGAAATAACATACAGACGCATACAAAGCATAGCAAACAGTGTACTAAGCCCGGGGTTTTTTTTTTTTTTTTTTTTGCCGATATGGGTCACATTTTCACGACTTATTATAACAATGGGTCATTTTTCCCACCAGGCTACTATAAATATGGGTCACTTTTTGAGGTCATTGCTACTATATAAATGGGTCATTTTTTCAATTTTTGGTCGCATTTTACTATGAAAATGGGTCAATTTTTCCGATTTTCGCTAAAATCACAATGAAAATGATTGATTTTCTGATTTTTGGAAAAGTTACTATGAAAATGGGCCGATTTTGCTAAGATTACTATGAAAATGGTGCGAAATTTCAAAGCCAACTATATAAATGGGTCGAAATTTTGGAACCAACTATATAAATGGGTCATATTTTTGTACAATTTGGTCACTTTAAACATGGGTCGATTTTTCACCCGGTGGACGCACACCCGTACCCAAATTTTGGGTCGGTGTACTAAGCCGATATATGTACATTAACTACAAGAAAACGTGGGATTAAAGAGTTAGTTTTTAGTGCAGTGTAAAGGAATACGATAGTGATGGAGCGGGGTTGGTACATTTTGTGACCCCACTTTGTCTGCTCCCAGTTGAATTCAGCAGCCTTGACGGAATAAAAGTACAGTATCACGTGCACTTTATTCCGTCAAGGCGGCTGAATTCGACTGGGAGCAGGCAAAGTGGGTGCAGTAAATGTATCAACCCGATGGAGCGTGCAATGTGTAATGGTGAAGAAAATCCCATAATGCATGAAATTCGAAATGAAACAAGGGAGTTTTATTATGAGTGGCCTAATGTCGGAACATGACTTACCTACTGGCGGATGTGGAGCCCATGGCCAAGTTCGGCAGTTTCAACCATGACTATTTAGCACATACCGTAAAACCTCAATCATAAGCACCGGTGGAAGCTAGTGGATTTCTCGATGAGACAAATAATTATAATAGCGCCCTCTTGCAATAATAAAAGTCCAAATTCACTTGTTAAAATGCCCAAGGACGACACTAAATGTGTTGGTCGCTATAGGGCGCTTTCACGGAAGGTCAAAGATTAACTTAGCGAGACTTGTCGCCCGCACAACCCAAGCAAATGAATCAATTGCAGAAATATCTGAAATTTTCAGGTGAACCAGGTGAATGTTTGAATTTTATGCCTGGATTATCTGGACAGCCAACAAAAGCCCATTCAATTTACCTTCCGTGAAAAGGGCCCGATCAATAAACAAGGCGGTAGAAGAGATGGAGATGAACCGATAATGATAGTCAAGTAGGTATAAAGGGGATTATCCCATTGTTGAAATCAGCTGACTGAACTTTGAGATTATGCCTTTTATTTAAATTAGGTTTATCCGACTTATCGGCACAGGACTGATCCCATGCTCTCACCTTCGTAATACAATTAAACTATGGTGATCTGTAACAGGAATATTTGTAAAACAACGATATTTGTAAAGCCCGATCTTAGCAAAATATCGATTTTATCGAATTTGGTCGAATTGTAACGTCTTAGTGATAATTTCTCGAAAGCATTCAAATGTCAATATTGGATATTCATTTTCATTTTCTGTTACAAACATATTTCATTAAATTTAAAAAAAAGCTATATGTTTCATTGCATTAATCTTTATATTTGCGAGGGAATGCGGGAGTTTTTAGTATACAAATACGAATATATATCGTTGGGTCTGAAAGGTTGGAATATTCGCTATGGGCGAAGTTGAGCCATTTGAGAAATGCAGGATATATTACATGAAGTTAATTCGGAAAAAGCGTTACTTGTGTTCTTGGACAGCAAAGCTTAACCCTATAAAGACACCCAAAAGTGATATCGTGCATACATTAGCTCGTCAAAAATGAATCAACATTGAACCATGTGCGAGGTCATAATCTAATTGTATTAAGCAGCAATTTTAACGCGACTGAATAGATTATGTTTTTGAAGACAGATGTGTACGCAATGTTCCCGGAACACGTAGGTGGAGTAGGCGCCCACGACTAGGGCTTGTGGGAACTCTTCAATAAGTTTCGCGTTAAAAATACCAGGAATGACCTAACGCCCACAGATATCTATGATGTAACCAATTTTTAACTTGTATCGCATGCATGGAACGACTTAGAATGGTTCAAAGGTTGGATAACGCTGAAAAACATACGAAACAGGATACATCTGATCCAAAAAATGAATTTTATGATTTTATTTAAATACCCCGTGACGTCACGATAAGAATTAGAGGGGGAGGATGAGCATCGGGGGGGGGGGGGGACAAAGGATCACATGATTAAGCCGTTTTCGGAAGCATTTGGATGCTAGGAAACTACCAAACAAATATTTATCTTCAAATGATACGAAATTTGGACGGTTGGAGTAATTGTTTAGATTACAAATCGAATCTTATTGATACGCAAAGTTGTAAAGTAGAATGTTTGGGTTTGTAATTAGGTAGGTTTAACCATTAATATTTTCAAAATCAACAAGCAAATCCACCTGGCGCAGTGGCTAGAGTTCTCGCCCCGAGACCATGCAATCCAGGTTCGAACCCCACACGGAGAAGTATTTTTTTTTTTCCTTCCTCTTTCATCTGCCGATAATTAATAATTTTAGGCAAATCAGTAGGTGAGAGGATGCATTCCCCATATGGGGAATGCATCCTTCTCACCCCAGAATCATTCATCAACCAACAATCCCAAGCACAGGAGCATAAAACACATATGTGCAACATCAACACAGTCAAGGCCTGTACCAGTAACATTGAAATCCTTAGGCCTGCCTTCAACAACAACAAAGGGCCTTTGCAATATTTGGACTTTTCATTATGATGAAGATATCCATGAATTTAGGATGGGCACAGGTTAGAACATCAGCCCCCATGCGACCCGGGGGATGCGCAAACATCGATAAATGTACAGGTAGCCCCTTCATATGGCCAGACGCAACACATGGAATCTAAGCTATTTCTAGTTCCGAAAATCTCTAGGACGCCGAACCCCCGCAGACGCGCGCATGGCTGTGCCTGCTATTAACTAAACGGGGATCCGTCTGCTCATTCAGGCCACGGTAAGAGTATTTAGCCGCCTGACTTTGTTTTCAGTTTGTAGACTTATGTACCCATCTTTTTCACATTCATGCGGGGACACTTGAATATTATTATTAAAGAAACAATCTCCAGATTTTGAATCTTCAAAGGAATTTTATTAGTGGGACTAACGCCCCTTTTTGGAAAAAATAAAGATTTTTGGATGCGCACGGCATTGAATTTGGTTTATTTATTTGGCTTCGGTCGGGGGAACCCATTCAGCAGGGTCAAAAATGACGTACGTATCCTACATGGGAACAAAGCAAACCGATTATCGTCGTCCATCGACGTCTGGTTTTTGCATCAGTAGGGAAAAGGTAATGTTTGTACTGTTTAGAATATTAACAACCGGGGTCTTTGGAAAAAAATATAACACTTTGGGCAGAGAGGGTCATGTACGACCCTTGATTAACATAGTCGGAATTTAAATATATCGGCCGCGCACCCCCGAGAGGCAAAATGATATCTTATACCTGACACGTGACCTGGTACCCGACACGTGACACCAAACTTTTCATCTCGTTACGTTTATAACTACAATACTGCAAATCACCAAGCATTCGTATCTCTTGTTTTCACAGCGTAATCGATCAAGGTGTGAGACTATACACGTGGTTCTGTACAGGGAGGGAGGACACGATCTGCTCGATTTGGGCATTGGGGATTTCCAAACGGTAATTTGTGAAACTGCTAATGCATTTCTATGGCAGTCTCGGTCCCAGTGACATTAAAAAAAATCATCTCTTAAAAACCTTTGTTCAAAATCTTAGTAATATCATGAAAATTAAGAACAAAATAAAGAAGTTCACATCAATCATGCTTCTGTTAAATTAACCTGTGCATAACTCAACCCTCCATAAAACTTCCCCTGCAAAAGTATTCTCTATCAACATAATACCCTTGACATACGCGCCATGGCTAAAGAGATATGCGCTCTGTAGCCCCATGCGCACCCGAACACTCTAATATCAAAACCAAGCCCTATTATAATTATTATACACCCACAAACCCTTGCCACTCCTGGATGTTAAACCCGTTGAAGATGTATCAGGTTAATCACACTCACATTCACCACTGTATTGATTATAACCAACGCGTACCATAAATATCTGTAGATTGGACTGTTCATTCGCCATCTCCAAACCCCCGAAGCTGAGTAGCCTAATCAACCATGATATGTTTTTGACGTACATATTTGTACGTCCTGGACCAAATAAGTTATTTTTCAGCAATGCGCAAAACGTAATGTTGTAATAAAAGCGTCAAAAAATTGTTAAAGGCGGTGTCCCCGATTTAATTTTTTCATCTATGATAGAATGGCCTCCACCAACCCCCATCTTCACAGTTTCGCTCTCGCGCCGAAATTCAATATGTTTGGATCAGAAGCGGCAAATGGGCCGACCAGGTAACCTCAGCATGAAGAAGATTATGGTATGCGCGCGCTTTATTTCGATCCTTTAATGTATTTATTTTTTAAGTATTGCAAAAACGGCCTTCTGCCGGCTCGAGTTGCGTGGCGTTTGTATATAGGAGTCCGCTCGTCTTATAATCTTAAAAAGGTCGTGGGTTCGATTCCTCACTTCTGACACGAACTTTTAATGTAGTATTTTAGACTTAATAGATGAAACTTCAGACCGTCTGAACTGCGATTTGCGCGGTTATGTATTAGGTCGGTCCCAAGCCGTTGTGTTTTCGATGTTATAAAGCTGAAAAAGTGATTTTTTAACAGCTTCCATAGACACTGTGTGATCGACACAAAATTGGTACATTTTTGCTCTTTTGCTGTGTTTTGCGTTACAGATTTTTAAGATTTGGTCCGCCAGCAACCTTCCAACTTTTTTTACTATCTTGTGTGGTTTAAATGTTGATTTATTTGTATATACGTAACGAGACAGGTTGGTTTGGATGAACATGTAGGCCCTTAATAACTGTGGGAGATAAGACAGCATCCCTGCAATACAAGTTGTAAGAAGCATATATTGAGTTCCAATGGAGTAGTCAGTTCGTTCAGTCAAACCCGAGGACACTGCGCTGCAAAAATAACCGAAATCTGGTAACCCAAACACTAGTAGCATAATCCAATATATAAGCAGTTACAACAGGACCTGTTCGCCTTTTACATTTATTCAAATGCATGACTTGCATACTGTAACTTGGTGGGTAATTTAAAAACTGATCTATCCCAACGTTTATATCTTGCTCTTTTGAAATCCGAATATACTTTGGTTCCCGTACATCCGGTCAGCACATGGGTGTTGTATACCCTAATCCCGAGGTAGAGGGATAGAGGTCTAGTCTTGCAGAAAAGCCCCTATTGTACCACGTTGGGGTAATTTATTCCAATGAATTGGATAATCTCTCTTTACTTTTCGTAATCATTTTTCTTTTCTTTTTTTGGCAAAACGATGAAAAAGACTGTCTCAGAGATACGGCAAAAACGTTCCATGAGATTTTTTGTATGGGGGTGGCAAAAACTACCTTTTTTTGTATTATTGTGTGTGCTTTCTTTTTCCCAGGGTAAAATGTTGACTTGTTTTCCTCTGGCAACTAAAAACCATAGATAAAAAGGTTCGCTTGCATAGACCTGTACAGGGAATCTGATTTTAACAAGCAATATGTGCGCGAGTGGCTGAGACAAAACCCTTTGATTTCTTTCATTAATATGGCGACAATAACTAAATAAGGCATTTCATATATTATCAAGCATAAATAAACAAACAAACAAAATAAAAACATCATTCCCCTTGATAATAATAAGACGATGGTATGGATTTAAAGTTTAAAAACTTGACACGGTCGATCGTAAATCGTTCATTTGATTTCAATACGTTAACCATTCATCTACATGAAAAAAGAATAAACATCTAAAAAACGTATAGATCGAGATTCGAATCTAGCAATTTATGAGTCAGAGTCGATGCTTTACTATTACAGACTAGTCCCAAACAAAATATACAATCAAAGATTCATTTTTTGACCAACAACTTCAGCTTATCTCAACTGGATTTGACTGATTCTACCTAGAACATGTTCCAGCTGTTCATAAGATTTTTGAGTTGTGTAATTAGGGGTCTGGTTCAGGAGTTTAGGCCAATTATCTGAGACGTTTGAAAAACACGTTGGGCCAGTTTTGCATATCCCTAATCCCAGAGTTCCATTTAAAGCAATATCAAAAGCCATTCCCTATTGAAAATTCAAAATGAAAATAGGTATAAAGTGCTGCGCCTTGTGAGATAAACACAATATATAAGTTTATAATGTCACAATTGCCAATAAAAATACATCTATCATGGGAAATTCAATCAAACAGTCCCTTTTTTGTCCTTCAGCCTTACACCATGTTTCAGCAGAAGGTAATTTCATAAAACCCCCTCGCTGAAAATAAACCGAGGCCTTTGGACACCTACCATCATTTCCTTTCGTTATTTGTTGTCATGCTTATTTCTTTCCGCAATGTTCCTTCCTGGCATCTTGGAACCCGTCTGGAAATGGTTTAGGGGAAATTGACCCTCCCCATTAGAGCTATGTCCGGACTTTTGTCCTGTCTTGTCAACATAGACTTGTGGCTGCCCCCTTGCTTTCCAGCAGTAAAATTCAACAGATTGTACATGAATTTTCATGAGTACTGTCCCTGGTCCCCCCCCTGAGAGTGAGTCCCCCATTTCCCCCACAACATAATTTCCGGGTGCATTTTCACTGTTTAAAAGTAATTATCGATTAGTTCAAGCCATAATAATGCATGGCTCTAATCTCTACAACAAGTCTTTTTTGAAACAGTTTTAATCCCACAAGATGAACACACCTTTATACTTTAGTTTCTTTAAAAACCTTCAAGTGAAACTGGCCCAGTGGTATTTTATCCTTTGTGTTAATTGAACAATAATCTCCCGTTAGGGTTAATCAAATTGGATGGAATAAAAACGAGGATTTAGCTAGGATTCTGGTCCTAAACATATCAAAATTCAAAATTATCTCACAAAAATGCACAGTTGTTGTTTTATATTTTTTCTAATTTTAGTTTGATTGTGAGAGTTTTTTTTTGGGACAGTCTGTACAGCGTGATTGTCGGGTTTGTTGATGAACAATACTCCATGAATAGGTTGTGAGGATTAGCACGAAACAACCCTCCATCAAATGTATAGAACGAATTACGATTGGGATTGCAATGTAACCAGTCGAGTTCATTTAAAGGATTAGCACGATTTTGGCTAATCCAAACAACCGCAAAAATCCATCAAAATCATATTTTTACCTATTGTGCTACTGGCATTGATTGCGAAACATAAACGGCAAGTGGCTGGCTTTAAAATCCGTGGCATTACAGACAAGGCATCCTTTTTTATTATCTGATTCTATAATTTCTATACGTGCGTTATCAAAATTACGACTTGAGATCAAAATATCCTTTCCCGGTGAATATCACGATTTTCAGCGTGATATGTGGCACCATGATCATCTATTTGACCACTACCACAAACTTCTTGATCTTGTTTATTCTAACGAGGTTTTTAACCAGAATCATCTGTTTTGTGGGCAGAGTTTCAGACGCCGTCGCTGTATTCTATTTGCATGAGACGGTAATGACAAATTTCCTCAAATGCTTCATTTTTTCACTATTTGGTGTTTTTTTCACATTAAAGCGGATTATGGAATTGTACACACTTATCCCTGATTTTTTAAAGTTAAAAACATGCATTTTCACATTTTTTCGATTCCCCTATGCATTATTGCTTCTAATCCCTTTAAGCAAACCTGAGACATCGCGCTGCCAAATTCGATAGCCCATCATTCCATCACAGCATGCATGCAAGGATACAATACATGCACCTGTCAACTGAAAATTTCGATATTTTGGCACAGTGATTCATTTGGCTTGGTTTTGCTGGAGGACAAGTCTTTGCTAAGTTAATCTTGATCTTCCATGAAATCCCTATGCGACCCACATTTAGTGTCGTCCTTGGGTATTTTAACAAGTGAATTTGGACTTTTATTATTGCAAGGGCTATTATAATTATTTGACTCATCGAGAAATCCACTAGCTTCCACCGGTGCTTATGATCGAGGTTTTACGGTATCCTGTAAAACCAATTATGCAATCGCTTTGTTTCATATTTTGTTTGTACACAGAGTGTTGAGCCAGTTGGGTTTGTTAAATTAGTAGTTAAAACACTAGTTTGTAAAAGCGCTCAAATACCTGCCGTCCATACGACTATTTGCAAATACGCATTTCAAGACAAAGGGCTTTGAAGATTTTGCGATTTTGATTTGCTCCCTACTGTTAATTTATTTCAATTAAAAGTTAGTGGAAAATCGCCAAATAACCTTAACTTTCAAATATATTTAACTTCAAATTTATTTAGATATCGAAAATATGTCAAATAAATACGTCGATATGTGAGAACGACAAAATACAATGTACCGTGAACTGAAAAAATACGTCGCATAAATACTTCACTATATGAAACGGCAAATACTTAAAACGGTAAAAAAGTCGAATACCAATATGTCGAATAGTCACTATATGGGCGGCGGACATGTATTTATAACATTTTAGTACCGCCTCTTGTAGCGACAATCTGTATTTTCACAAATAGCCCATAAAAACGGCAAATTGTTTTTTAAACTATTAGAGTTCTGAACTTGGTACGCGTGAATACTTCGATATGTCATACACCCGACGATATATTTTAAGTCCACCTATTGTTGACATTAGTACTACAATACCTGCACAGACTTGGAATCAGTAAATGCCGCACACTACGCACACACACACATGGAAATTCCAGACATGGTCATCTCTATAAATGAGCAAGTGTGTGGGCAATAAGACCCCTACAACACAGTTCCGATAAAATAAACATAGTACAGGATAGTACAGCCCCTCAAATACTGCAACGAGTAGAACGCATTTCTTTAGTGTATCTTAAGCTAACCAACAGATACTGCAACATTCCTAGAAGACGCATAAAGCCGAAAGGATTCCGTCCCCCTGAAAATTTTACTTATCTTCTAATCATCGCCATTGACACTTTACTATATTTTAAATAATCCGAGTACAAGAGTTTCCTCGATTTTTTTATCATTATCCCTCTAGCTTTGTAAATATGTACCAACTTTCTCAGAGCTACCTGCATCCTTTTCATCCCCAATCGAAGAACAGAGATATTTCCCGTAATTTGTGTACAAAATGCTCGAATTCTTAGAGGAAGGCGGTGTCCCAACTCATATAACCCAACGGGATCTCCAACGTGTTCAGTTCAGCAAGTGAACAAAAACCCTCTCTTTCGATCGATTCCTCGCACATTCGTCCCATCGTTTTTTTACGTGATTTTGACGGTTTCCAGTTACACCTCGCCTAACCCGCTTTCCCCATTTATCAACGACGTGCGTCATCAATAGTCATGGGCGCACTAATGCACTAGCTATGATCTCTCTTTACCATGGTAACACTCCAACGTTCAAATCCGTATCCATTGAACTCTATTGGTTCAGGCGAAATTTAAGGTGTTACCAATGTACGAATACCTGGATAAAGCAAAGTAGTCTGAATATGCTTGACCATGGTTATGTGGCTTGACCATTTTTTTTTTTTTAAAGGTCATTCACTTTAAATCATTTTGCTTACTGTATGAAGTGTACGTAATATTACTTTCTCATATTGCATATGCAACATCTCAAACACTCAGAATACTGCTAACTTTACACTTTTAATTGTTAAGTAATAATAGTTTAAGCTTTAAACTTACGCGAAAAATACGTACTTATAGTAGCCATTGTTCCTGGAATCCCACTGTAATATGAGCAACCTTCAAGCTTGGGTTTTCCTTGCGGTTTCAGATACTGGAATTCAATCCGTGGACAACAATCGAACCGTTCGCTTTTGACGGATTACGTAGTATCCAAATCATGTACGTGTTGTGGGGTAAAGTATCGTTTTATAATATTACTTTGCTCACCATGTTTAAATTATAATAGCATTTATAGTCCATTATATATTGTGAGCTGAAGCAATCTAAGGTTCTAAATGACATTTAAAATATTGTGGTTTGGGTTTGACCAGGTCCATTTTTTAAAAGAACACACTTCCTGTTAATTTGCTTGTTTTATATTGTTTTGAGTAAACATGGATGCATTATCTCAAAATGACGGAATTCAGAACCTTTATCGTCATCTTACGATATGTTTATGCAAATGTATTTATGGTATTTCTGTATTTTAGAACGGCATTGAAGACTTCGATATTGACTTCCCATTAAGCCGTAACACTTAGTGTCTTGAAACTCAATGTGATGCAAATCAGTAAGCTGCTTTTGGCTATATGAACCAAATGTAGTTATTCGCGCACTTATTTTCTGTTTACTACTTAATATGAAGACCGGAGGCCCGCCCCAGAAGTACTTAAATCATATTTGAAATGTTTTAGTTACAGTCCTTCAAAATTTTAAAATATTGTAGAATTTTAATGGAAGAGATATACAATTTAAATTAAGCATTAGTTATAGGAAACATAACTTGATATAGGGGAGGAGACAAAAATTGGCTGCAGACAATTGATTACGGGATAAATCAATATATCGATTTTGGACTTAATACTTTTTGTGCTCAAATTGGAGTAATAACAACAGTTTCGATGGCTAAAAACCATCACAGTTTCTCAAATTCCTATAAAGTGGACTAAACAGCTCAATCATCCTTACATGTTCCTATACCCGGGAAGGGTGTGCTGGCTTTGGGGGGGGGGGGGGGGGGGATTGAATTACGAAAAAGATTAAAAATCACTGAAAAAAGATGTTTGCACTTAACATACTTTTTGCGCTCAAAGGGAGCCATGAACTGTTTCATTGCTAAGAACGTCAACGATTGTTCTAGGAACGAGTAGGTGTAACGAGAGATTTTCCCATATCAAGTGTCCCTCAAAAAAAAAAAAAAAAAAAAAAAAAAAAAAACAATTAAAAAAACGAAAGTTCTATTTTTGCTCTTTTTTCCTCTCTTTAAGACATTTCTGTAGCACAATACAAGGTATCAAATCTATTGAGTGTTCCAATCTATTTGAAATTACTATTATGACACAAATTTGGGTTCTCAAAATCTCTCGTTTTCACCTTTAAAAGTGGCCAAAACACAACATACAGTAAAATTGTTATAAACATTTTTTTCAAAATCACCGTGTTTTTATCCTGACATCCTGTAGCTTGTCCCTAACTCATTATATAATCACCATTGTACGATGCTATGTATCTATGTATATCACTGTTTCTATGGGCGGACTACGTACCTTTCTGACCTCAACTTGGGCGTTATTGCACACACACACAAAAACCTATACCTTAAAAGTGTTATTTTTTTTTAAACCACAAACATATAAATTACAGGTGAGTCAAACAAGATTACCTCGATTTCATAAAAATCTTAAAATTTAGGGACAAGTTTAATAGCTATTATATCAACTGTCATTGTTTTTAAAAAATCGAAAGTTTACCTTTTCGCATACTGTAGATATGGTAATTTAACGGAAGGCCGCCAAAACACCATATTGACCACGGTTGTTACATCTTACGTCTCCAGCAGCAACGCCGTTGAGTTACTATCATCTAATGCGTAATAACATAACATTCTTCTTTTCTCCAAAGTAGCCATTACCTATCCTTACCACCTGTTGTTGATAATATTCTTAATAATTGTCATAACATAGTCGTTACAGGGTATGGGAAGGGACACATCGTCCCTCTGGGCATGGGGAAGCGGACACATTGTCCCCTGTGCAATGGGAAGGGACACATTGTCCTCTCCCCCATGAAGCAGGAAAGTGGGGAACGGGCAAGCAGAAAGGGAGTAAGGAAAAGAGAGGGAATGATCTAGGAAAGGATTGAAATGCAAAGAGAAAGACCATTCATTGAAATAATGCTTCATAATTTGTTATTGATTTCAGAATAATGCAATGGTTTGACATTTTTCTTGACATTTGAAGGTTTACACAAAGTTATCAAAGCAAGCAAAGAATGTCATGATGTACTTGTGTAGACTCATCCAAAGTCTATTTGCCCATATTCCACAATAGTGATTCCGTGGACAGAGTGAAAAATGGGTACCTATCTTTAAATTAGCATAACTTCTCAATGCAAAGTTCAAAAATAAAAATTCAAAATTTCTCTAGTTGCTAATCTTGTTTTATACGCGATAGTCAATATCTTCGGTAGGTTTTTCACTGCTGTAGAAAAATTTAAAGAAAACGAGTGTAAATCTTTTTGACTCACCCTGTACTATATTTCAATACCCATAAGGAACTCAAAACCAGTGATAACTCAATTTGGCCAAATGTGGAGTTAAGTACTTTTTTTGCGCTCAGGTCTTTGACGTGCTTAATTATATGTGTAATATTAAGCGATTGAAGTGGGTTGTCGACAATATGATCGCTCGAAGGCGTGCAATAGATGATGGATTTCTTGATCTCGACCATTATTACTCATACTGTCATTGACAGATGCCAGATTGTATAAAACAGTTGACTTCTCACATTTTACAGCTTTCTAAATCGCAACGAACAGTACTGGAAAGGGTCGAAAATGGCAATCAATAGCTTCCACGACCTCCATAATCTGCAAATATTGTAAGTATATGAATCAACTTGTCGATACAACGTTCATTCAAGTCACGTTAGTAGCATGTCCAAGATTCTCTATCATTGATAGGTTCGGGCAGGGAACGTGTGGAGAACACCGGCGGTGTTAACCCTAGTGTTTGCAGTGCATGTAGAAAAAGTACTATTCACATTATCAGCCATCAATACATTATTAATGGTACATTAAAAGATTACTCATTGAAATTACTCAATATAATGGAATGCAACCCGATTACACTTCGTTTTATTGAATAGATAGAGGAAATTATTTTCCTTTCAATTCCAATAACGAAAGATGTTTAATATGAGAAAATTATCATTCTGCATTTTTAATAAATACCACTTTGATAATCAGAACTTTTGGCAATTTGAATTGAAATTAAACGTCAGAAGTCTTTGGAATACAAGTTAACCATTGAGCACCGCAGTAGAAATGCCGATACTCTGCCATCTTAACCTCAAAATGGTTTGTTTTTTACTCATAGAAAGTTTCAACTATACTGTACGAGTGCTCTGACTCCAAATGTGAAACATATACGCAATGGTCTGTTCGATGACAATAAAATAATATCCATGGGAATGTCAGTTTATTTTTCAAATCGTACCAATAGACACTCCGAAGTCGTTTGTTTTTACGAGTTTTAGAAACATAATTTATTATTTATTTATTTATTTAAACATTTGGCTAAAAATACATCAAGAAATATATATACAAATAAAAGCAGATGAAGAACATAAAAATAAAGGTGGCACAGAAGGCTAGCCTGGTGAAGTCAGAAGCAACAAGTGGCTGTCACCAGAGGGGTGTGACTCCACCAAACCCACTGAGCCACACAAATACCAGACATTACATGTAAATATTGCACACTATGGTATTTCACACTCTGGCCCCTTCCAGTCAGGTATACCCACAACACACATACACACACACGACGCACGCACACACACACAACACCCCTCACACCCACCACACACACACCCACCTGCTCATACTCCCAGACTAGGAAGTGGGCCTCGGGGGGGGAGCAAGAAACTTGTAAATGAAAGGGTGCTTCCATAAGGCGACACCCCCCTCCGAAACACTTCCCCGACACCCCACGATTCGGAAACCTTAACGGAATAAACAACATAAACCTTGTGGTTTAATTCCGCTAAAGTCCGTTAAGGCTTCCGAACCCATAGGGCCCAGAAAAGCACGTCAGAAAACGGTGTCACCCCATGGAAACACCCTACATGAAATAACATTATAATAACAAAATTATAAAATGGCACATATTTTGTTATAAGTCCACCTCTCATACTCAAATTGTTAAAATCCTTGAGTTGTTTTTGAAAAGTAATTGCTGCCATTGTTTTGGAATGAAACTATCCCCTACTTGATTTTTGGAACCCCAGACCACAAAGGAGGGAAATTAACATATATACAATGCTGAAACTGTCAGTTTTTTTTGGTGTGATATGGTGGTTAAAAGAAGATCCTCGTTTACGACCTGTAATTGACCAATTAGAAATCAAATGTACTACAATTTGTGTATACAATACTGCAACGCAGATAGATAAATAATTTCTACGGTTATCAACATTAGATTAGCTGCTGTAAACTCACCCTGTACGATTGTTCCCCCCTTTTTGACCCAAGATGTCTCTACTTGCCCTCTTTGAATGTTTTTCCAAACAATTCTGTGATTCTTGCGATATAAAAACCTGCAGGAGAATCAAAATCAATAATGGGCCAGACAAGTGACCGATACAAGGTGATAAGAATTTTTTTGGTCCTGCTTGCCAACAACAGTTCTGAGAAACCTAACAATTTATTGCACTTTTTGTAGCCCCAATAAAAACATGTTCATTCCAAGTAGGTCCAGGCAGCAATTTGAACTCCAAAAAGGCGAGTTCTGTGGACTTTGGAGAGCTGAGTAATTTGACAAAAAATAGGTTGCAGAAGGTTTATTTTTACGACGTGAGATACACATGACTTGCATTTTCTGTGGATTAAGTTGAAGTGCACTGTTTTCTGACCACCAATTTAAGAGTGGACAAGTCATTTTGAAGTATGGCAATCTCAGAATCATCATTTATTACACGAAATAAAAAAACGTATCGTCCTGCGTATTGGACACTTTTGAATGAGATGAAGATGGAGATCATTTGATATAGATATTGACAGTACGGCCCAAGACTGAACCTTTAGAACGCCCGAGAGGAACTTGTACAAAATCAGACATAAAACCCCGAAAACGACGCTCTTAACACGATTACAAATAAAAGGAGGAGATTCCATTTAGTGTTGGACCCTCTGAAGCGTAATTACGGTGTAGTTTATCAAAGACTACACGAGAGATGGTTCAAAAGCACGCTATAATCAACTGAAACAAGATCGATCGGGGAGTGGAGATGTACGACGATCTAAAATTCTGTTCCATTCAACAGAGAGCTCGTTTAAATGCGGGTGGCACAGGAATTTCCCTGGATAAAACATGTTGGTCTGTATACAAAAGACCGTTAATTCAAGAGATGATCGCGAATATGGTCAGAAACATGCTCTCCAACATCTTGACAACAATGGAATAGTGCTATTGCCTTATTTTGAGGTCACACTGATTACCCTTTTTATACACATGACCACATTTGCCATCTTCCAAACATGTAAAAAAGGGAAAGAGTACCTGTTACAAAAAAGACCTTGATATTTTAAAAAAATACGGGTCAGAACTGGGCAGATGGTACTAGCACACAATTTAAGCGTCGACATGAAATTTCTCGGGCCAACAGCTTTATTGGGTTAGAGAGACTTGAGTTTCTCAAAACCTGTCATTGATATTTAAATGTAACCAATGGTAGGTACATCAAGCTCTGGAGATGTTACCTCCCTCAAATGATCTGAGTTAGTAAAATAACTAGCAAACTACGATTGAAGCCGTTGGCAATTTGAGATGGATTTGACGTATTGAGCCCATCAATGACACTAATTTCCCCAATATACCATTGCCTATAGGTTTTCGTTATTGGAATTAAACTGATTTTCGTCCGAACCCTCAACCACCACGTAAATTTAATACAATATAACTGACTTGATATCAAAATATACCCTGCCAGCAATAAAACAGATACTCACAACTTTTCCACTTAACGTTTATGAAGTTATTATGTCCAATAATTCCACAAAACCCATGTTTTTCAAACGTTAGACGTACGCTTTGGATGTCCTAGTGTAGGCCTATCGGCCTACTTACACATGTTATGCGATGCTGCAATTTGGAAATACAGCAATCTGTTAATTTTTATGTCCATTTTACCAGGCGTATAAAACGCTACAACGGAGTTTTTATTCTATTTTTTTTTCGAGTAATCACATTATCGGACATTATTATGCATTGTTCAAATTATACTATTAAATACTACGGTTACTGAAAAAATACTATACATTTTACAAGAAATATCTGGCATGCAATTCCGCTAACAAACCCCGTAATAGTACCATGGAAATGTAATGATGTTTGGTTTAGTTTTTAAAATATACAATTTTGACACCATGTTTTCTAGATCCGAAATTTCACGTAGAATCTGAAAATCATGGTTGTTACCATTTTTTAAAATGTGTCTTGGGTGTTTTATACGGGGCAACATTTGTACAGGTCAACAATAAAAGTGTTTAAATTGTTTTATAAGTATCCAATCTCTTAGTGTTCATAAGGTTTTCTAAAATGGATAGTTTGCCATATTTTACGACCTATTGTTTAGTCAATAGCTCAAGAAGTCCAAGTCATTTTTTATAGAATAGTCCGATTTTGTTGAAACGGTTTTTAACTCCTCGTCTACATGAGCATTTTTTGTTAACAAAACTCCCGAAGGGGGGGGTGGTTTACCACCCCCCCCTGTGATTACGTTTACTGAACACCCGATTCCTGTAATAATTTGGTACCAAAGATGCTTAGAATTTCTTCTTCTTTCCTTGGTCCCAAAATAAAGTACGAACATCCCATTTAGAACGTCACCATGACGTCATATGTTGAGGAAATTACGAAATCCTGATTAAGGGTGGAAAATGATATTTCCCATTTTAGCGAGCTCAAACACCCTTTATAGCTCTAAATGATTTTATATAAAACTATTCATTTCCATCAAGTAGAGGCAAAAACCGCATGAAAATCTGATTTTCCTAACCTTTTTGGCGAAAATTGATTTATTCACTGTGTGTGTCTATGGAATTCAAGTTTTGCTGACATGCGAACTTTAATGGACGTCATTGTTACGTATGCTAGGCATTTTTGGGTAACTCATTTGGTATCAACGTAAAGAGGAGGACCATAGCTATCTAATTGGTACGCAAAATCAAGTGTATGTGATGTTTCTGTGTTGTGTTAGGCAGGTTGGTACTTCTCTTCCGGAGGGGGGGGGGGGGTGTTATCCCACCCCCCCAATCGATCACTTTGGGATCACCCTGTATCTTACCCATATACCCCGTGGATGTTTGTTTTTGGATTACAATGAGGGAAACATGTCAATTGACAATACATTAAATAATTTGGCACCAAAAGGGGGTTTTTAATGCAATCCGGAAAAACCTGAAGGGGGGGTGTAACCACCCCCCCTTTCGGTAGACGAGGGTTGAATCGTTCATTGTTTGAAAGTTCATACTAAATCAGAAAGTCATAGAATTCTGTGTTTTCACCTTTCAAAGTGAGAGTGTTACAGATATGACTAGTGGTCCCCATAGACCCTGTGGACCACAGCATATTTCCCCTGCAAATTATCATCAAAACGTCATGGACAACGCGACCTGTAATTTTCGGCTTCTATATAATAAGACTTAATTTCATTAATTTTAACATTTTTAAAACAAACCGATCAATCTGAATTTCACCCCCAGTGTGACCTTGAACCCGTTTTTGCCTTGTGTAACTCTTGTACTATACCCTCAGTAGGGTACACTATACCTTTCTGTAATCCTTGAAAGTACTGAACATGATGGTATACCCTTTTCTAAGGGTATACCCATGATAAAAAAAAAAATGAACCCATGATTATTTGGAATCCTCATACAATTTTGATTTAGAAAAACCTTGGTTGCAAAATTGTATATGAATTTTCAAAAAATCCGTTCCACATGTACTAAAAATCGCTTTTACAGGTTCCATTCAAATTAAATATTTATAGCTTGAATGTATATATTTTAATTGATATTAAGTTTTTAATCACTTTCTAATTACAAAATAAAAGTTCAGAACCTCCGTCCTCTTTTCTAGCTTCATTGGCATATTTGCCTGTAAGAGCTGATACGGGCAGAAAATCATACAAAACATTGTCTGTATAGCTCCCTCAGCAGCAAAAATATGTTTAGCCATGTTCCATACCGCCATCTGAGGCGATCGATCGACTCTTTGAGTACGCCAAACAGGCGAATGCGCATTCGTCCCCTTTTACTATAACAGAGGATGTTTTTTTTAGTTTTGCAAACAGACCCATCACTTTATAACTAAATTTGCAAGGACAACAAGGACACTTGAATTGAACGCTGCTCAAAATGAAGAACGGTACATTGTCCACTATGTCCCATAACATAATTTTCCTAAAATTTTTCATTTTTTAGATATGCAACTTCATAATTCATAAAAACTTCAATCGCCGACATCGCAAGCGACTTTGGTCGATGGCACGTTTGGGAACGGATCGTGACGATAATGTATTATCAACTACACCTGGCACAAAAAGTATCTCGGGCATGTTTTAGATCATTATTGCGCCAAAGCCAGACCATTTTACAATTTTTTAGAATATACATTTTGTTGCTTATGTCGTGCTCTTTCATTAACACCTCGCTTGTGAAAATGCGTGCAAAAATGGCTGAGATAAGTGCTCCAAAGACGCAAACGCCCCAAACCAAAAGTTGCAGTTTTTGGATTTTTCAATGGTCATGTGTGGTCACACACAATAATACTTGTGTATTGATTTTACACAAGAGGTTTTGCGACTGAATAAGCGAGAAGCCCTATTTGCAATATTGATTGTGGTCCGCGTGTTCGTGTCCAGTACATGCAATGCCCTTGAAAAATCCAAAAACGGCAACTTTTGGTGTTGGGAGTTTGGTCTTTCGGGTCGTT
Organism: Ophioderma brevispina; assembly: GCA_023653785.1. Classification (NCBI taxonomy): domain Eukaryota; kingdom Metazoa; phylum Echinodermata; class Ophiuroidea; order Amphilepidida; family Ophiodermatidae; genus Ophioderma; species Ophioderma brevispina. The sequence continues at coordinate 88,923 of JAMKCH010011679.1, forward strand.
CTATCTCAGCCATTTCTGCGCGCTTTTTTTACAATCAAGATGTAAATGAAAGAACATGACCTAGACAATAAAATGGGGTATATTTCGAAAATCTTTTAAAATGGTAGGACTTTGGCACATACTGATCTAAAAACATGCCGAGATCTTTTTGTGCCGGTGTATTATATGAACGTAAACATTATTAACATGACCCATCTCCCACCTACCAATAAAAAAACAAATATTAAGGTGGAGGTTAAAAGGTTCACCTATGCCATATAATTAACGAAAACATTTCTTTACTTCGCCCAGAAAACCGACGATCTCGTTATGTTGTTTTACTACCTCATTCCTGATACAACATGCAAACGCAGAAACTATACCGCCACTGTTCCACAACTGTGATGCACGACTTTTGCCTACTTATGGCACGAAAAGAATACTGCTTTGGCTATTCAGCATATGTGCCCTTTGTGGAAATACCTATGTTTTACTAGCCGATGTAGGGAGAAAAATGTACGGAATCAAACCCAATCATCTTGATTATGAACCTGTGCTCGTTTCTTGATCTATGCTCCATGGGATTCTATAGGATGATAATAGCAGCAGCTTGACCTATATTATGGCAGAACTTTCGTGTTGTATGCACAGGAATGGACGTTAGTGTGCGTGCAAGTTGCCGGATTGGGGTCAGTCTTTTCTAGCGAAGCTTTTTCTTTTTGTTGTCCTTATAAGTTTGGATCGTGTTTTATGCGTTGGACTGCCTCATCGGGTGAAAGAGAATGACGCCCTCAAACAGCGCGCCAAGCAAGTTACTTAGAAGGTTATCTCATGCTGTGCAGTTGGAATAATTGCAAGTGACTTCAGGAAAACCAGCAAATAATATGCGTTTGCAAAATGTTTGTGTTGCCTCCCATGTGCGAGTTTTTAATAAAGTGTTACAGAAGTGTGTATAAACAGAAAAATCAGGAATTGAAGGAACAGCTGGAGAAAATGTGGAATCTTACAACTATGAGCTTGTTGATTCTGGCGATAACTGGCAATTCTCTATTGCTATTAATCTGGGATTAAATTTGTTGCCTTCTTCGGTGTTCTCGCGATGCTATTAACTTGGAATTATATTGAAGTTAAGACTAGCCCAGCAAGAATTGCAAAAGGAAGAAGGATCACACCGAAGAGTGAAAGATGGCAGCCAGAATGGACTGTCTCATAGTGTTGACAGAATGTTGTTGTTGGATGCCTAGTTAAGTCTAATGGGAATCTTAGTCACAGATGAAGCAGTTGCGGACACCAAGATAAGGAACAACTATGGGTGGATAGTTGCACTTGTGCTGCCGTTGAATGCCGCCCTCAATCCTTATCTCTATACATTTGCAACTGAAATGAGAACAGAAAGAGACAAAAGGCAAATGATTTAGCGATGACAAACAATCCGACCAGAACAAGGGCCACTAATTTATAACTCAGTAGTGGGATGTTCGGTGTTTGTGAATGTGGAAAATACTTTCCCCAAAGGTCCATTTGTGTCGTTTTTAATCAGTTATCATTGGCCCAACCGATTTAATACATATACGCTGAGTGAAGAAACATCATTGCAGTTGATTGTACACTAAGCGATCTCAAAGCGTCTACAAGGACTCTTCCGACTAGGTCTGCCGTGAGTATTCCACCCAATTCCATTTTGCAGATCCACAATCACATGTCGCTGTATGTTTCAAAGAGTCTCTAAAGAAACAAGTTCGATGCTCAAATAATAAACAGGTACTATACGTGAGTTGTGTGCTGTCGTCTGACATGTCCATCTTTCACAACAAGGCACGAACAGACCAAAACACACACACACAGAAACAAAAACACGGAATTATACATCATTGAAAACGTAAACGACAGGTTATCAAATGTTCAACTTGAAATGGGATAACACACAAACAAAACACACTTTAAATGATTTCAGCACTTTTATGTGTAGTGATTACACTCATATTATGTGTATAGTTTAGCCCGCATTTCGTATTGTTAACGTTAAGTGTAAAACGGAAGCTTAATTCCCATTCCAATGTCCTTATCATGTATGAAAGATGTTTGTGCACCATTTGATGCAACGACCCACCACTACCTCGTTTCAATAATTAAAAATCGTTTAGTCACTGAATGACTTTCAGCTACTATCATGTTAACGTATTCAATTATATACAGATTAGTCTATCATGTCTATTGCTCTTGTCTATGACCTGAAAACTCCTTGTATTCAGATGATATGATACTATTTTATACAATTGTGTAGCCAGGTTCAAAAAGTGGCTTGCTATATGCACAGCTGTTTGACCCCATGCAAATTGTCTCTTTTATTTTTAGAGCAATTTTAAGCAATGGCGACACAATTTTGACAACAGATATAGGTAGGGACACACAAGCGCTATTACGTCTGCAAAAATCCGAAAAATCCATTGCGGGAATCTTGCCATATAGGCCTACAAAGGTCATAATTTGTATGTTATAGCGCCCTCTATATGCCTATTTCCCATAGAAAGACGTGTAAAACGTGTAAAATAAATTTTTATGAAAAATCATATTTGCCCGCAATGAAATTTCATCAAATTTGCACAGGATGTAGTTAGTGCAATAAATACTCCAAATCTGTTGTCAAAAGTGTGTCGCCGTTAATAATTTTTGTTTTATTCTCGTTTTGTCATAATAAATGAGACTTTCAAACAGCTGTGTATGGCAGTAATCGTTTAAGTATATCGTTTTCGCAATGAAATGCCGATTGGTAACGTCTCTATTATAAAGAGAGCGAGTAAAAATATACTGGTTAATGGGAAATAATTTATTTTACTTATCTTAAAGGTGCTTGTTCCGATCGTCTTTGGGATTAACCGGAAGTAGTATAAATTTTGATATCAGATGAAAGGCCGTATTTTTCTCATTGTTGTCCTGAAATTTCAGCTTTCAAATCCATTTCTTTCTCAAGATATAGATAAAGAACTACCGTTTTAGTGGTTAACCATCAATATTAGCACAGTAGTGAATAGGGCGTTGCACTATGCATTATCGCGTCTAGCATCAAAACCGCAAGTCTGTTTCCCACGGTACTTACTAGTCAGTGTGTACAAGTGTAAGGCTCTCATATCAAGTAGAGAACACGATAGACAAAAATCGGAACAAGCACCTTTAATATTATTTAAAAGATGTTTTCTTTTGTGTGTGTGTGTGTGTGTTACTTGTAATGGATACCACTACTGATCACCCTCTGCGATTTTGTGGTATCCATATATCCACATTTCAGTTTTGGTTTCACCTTTTCTACCTGTCATGTGTTTTGAGATGTAAATGAATTGATTGCTCGATAATACACCTGGCACAAAAAGTATCTCGGCATTTTTTTTTTCGATCAGTATTGTGCCAAAGTCAGACCATTTTGAAAGTTTTAGAAATAAACATTTTGTTGCCTAGGTCTTGCTCTTTCATTTAACACCTCGCTTGTAAAAAAAGCGTGCAAAAATGGCTGAGATAAAGTGCCCGAAAGACGCAAAACTCAAAAACCAAAAGTTGCAGTTTTTTGGATTTTTCAATGGTCACTGTGTGGTACAACGCAATAATACGTGTGTATTGATTTTACACAAAGAGGTTTTCCGACTGAATGAGCGAGAAAGCCTACTTGCAATATTGGTTGTGGTCCGCGTGTTCATGTCCCAGTACACTGCACTGCCCATTGAAAAATCCCCAAACTTTTGGTTTTGGGGGTTTGCGTCTTTCGGGCGTTCTATCTCAATCATTTCCGCACGTTTTTTACAAGCCAGGTATTAAATGAAAGAGCAAGACCTAGGCACCAAAATGTATATTTCGAAAACTTTCAAAATGGTCTGACTTTTGCACAGTACTGATCGAGAAACATGCCGAGATACTTTTTGTGCCAGGTGTAGATTAAACGCGCTAAGTCACCCTGTATCTTACCTGTACCCCAGTGGATTTTGTTTTTGCGTGAAATGTAAATTGACAAGGGTTGCTCCAGTTGGTCACACCTTTCATAGAAAGTCCCTTGTGTGTATGTGTGTGTACGCGCGCACGTGTGCGTGTATGTATGTATGTGTGTGGGTGTGTGTAGTGCGTGTGTGTTGTGAGCGCGCGCATGTGTGTCGGTGTGTGTGTGTGTGTGTGTGCGTGTGTGCGTGTGTGTGTGCGTGTGTGCGTGTGTGTGTGTGTGTGTGAGAGAGAGAATTTGATCGGAGTTTTATATTATTAGGAAACATTGCAACCACAAAGAAACTTAAAGGTGCGTGTTCCGATTGTCTTTGGGACATCCCTGATTTACCCGGAAGTAGTATCGATTTTGATATCAGATGAAAGGCCGTTTTTTCTCATTGTCGCCCTGAAATTTGAGCCCTCAAATCCATTTTATTGCCAAGATAGAAACAAAAAAACACCGAATTTATGGTTAACCACCAGTATTAGCAGTGTTGAATAGGGCTTTGCAATGCGCATTATTGCTTCTACCATCAAAACCGCAAGTTTGTTTCCCACGGTACTTGTTTCCCATGGTATATGCACGTGCAATGCTGTTATACCAAGTAGTCTAAAAGAGAACACAGTAGACATAAATCGGAACAAGCACCTTTAAACAGGGCGATGGCCCTTACCAGCAGCCAATTGTAAGGGTTATTTTAAAGTTTAATGTTTAAAATACAAAAGAGGGCGAAGCAGTATATTGGTCATGTGAACACCCACGACCGGAACATATCAAAGCGTCTAAATGGGTTTGCGGTTTGCAGTCTAATCTGTTTTGATTATCTGTGTTAGTTATCATTATATTATTGAATGGGTATTGGTCGTCATTGTCTGGTAGGTGTTGGAACTGGCGTTAATAGCGCCATCTATAATAATCCACTCCAGTTTGGGTGCTTGCCACAACATGTGACAATGCAGGGCGTACTTGTGAACTAGAAATTAAGCACAGTGAAATTAAGCAAGTATATTAGAATTAGGCTCAAAGCTATATGTACACACACATATCCCAATCAATAAACAGCTGTAAATGCCGCACTAAAATGAATACCTACGATTTCTAAGGTGTTGATGTTTTGGAAAACAAAGATCTCTGATGGCTGCAACACCAATCGTAAAACAGTCGGAGCGCCACCATTGGCGGTGACTCACACTTACTTGCATAGCTTCGCTCTATATTTTTGCCATTGGATTTGCATCACAGACTTAGATGATATTCACATTTAAAGGTGTGTCAATGGTCACGATATTGACGAATTGGTTAACATGTTTCCAATCCCATTGTATATCAGTCCTAGTATACGTAGAGCAGGAGCAGAATATCACAGGGGCCTTATTTAAGGAGTTCGTTTACCTCCTACTACAGAAAAGGTTTAACACCTTTGGTAGTTAGTATAGACCCTCTACATCAATGCTAGGTAGGTAGTACTCTCAAATTGTGGTATCACTGTTTCAATAGGGGCCAATTTAAGTTTACACAAATGTTTGAAATGCCCCAATCATGTTGAAATGTATGCCATATTGTCCATCTAATAATGATTCCAAAAATGTATAGTTTGTACCACCTACGACCAATGGTTTTGGAGTTATAGGGTAAAATGACAAAATTGGTAAACAAGGTCAATCTCCATTTGTACAGGGGTCAACATTAAAAGTTAATCTGACTATATTTTAAATACTTGCAAATTATTGCCTGAGGTAAGAGGACTTATAAAACGTATAGTTTTGGTTATGTTCAATGTTTACTTACGGTGACACGGGTCAAAGAAGGTCAACGCCAATTGGATCATGTTGCCCTATGACCTATTTTGTCATATAACCTGGTAACTATGCATTGCAGATGGTACAAGCTATTCCTTATTTTGACAAATTAAGCTAGAATAACAACTTCTTTCATTTTTTACCAAAATTGGAGCAACTTCCGATTTTGACCCCTGTACAAATAGAAATTGACCTTTTACCATTTTAGCCATTTTACCCTATAACTCCCAAACCAATGGTCATAGATGGTACAAACTATACATTTTTGGAATCCTTATGACTAGACGGACAATGTGGCATACATTTCAACATGATTGGAGCATTTTAAAAATTTGACCCCTGTGTAAACTTAAATTGGTCCCTATTGAAAAAGTGATACCACAATTTGAGAGTACTACCTACCTAGCATTCATGTAGAGGGTCCATACTAACTACCAAAGGTGTCAAACCTTTTCTGTAGTGAGGAGTAAACGATGATGTTTGACCTGTGTCCGAGCTCCTCCTCTAAAGGATGCAAAACAAACCGTCTCACAAGAGTGAGCCACTAAAAACGAGGGTACGGGAGGGAGGAGAAAAAAAAGAGATCCATATGTTCATTTTCAAACTTTTAGAGATATGGCCACCATACGTTGTGCGCAATGGAGGCTCTAAATTGAACGCGACAAAAAGAGAAGGGGAAAATAGCGAGAGAGAGAGAGAGAGGGAGAGAGAGAGCGAGAGGAGGGGGAGGGGGTGATCGAGAAAGAGAGGGGAAGAGAATGAGCGAGAAATCAAGAGTGAACGGGAGAAAGACATAAAAAAGAATGAAAGTGAGGAAGCAAGAATGAGAAATAAAGGAAAACGGAGAACATGTAACGTGCATTAATACTTAATTGTGTAAGGGTAATGTGGAAGGGGGGGGGGGGGGGTCCATATGGACCAACTTTTTTGTTGTGCGCCATTTTAACGGTCAATTATTTTGCCCAAAATTATATGTAATGCCTAAATATAGTGCGAATATTTTGGAGGAGAAAACCAATCAATCGACATAGCGTTATAATTATAATTAAGCATTTTGGGGCGCTAGCGCTATTAAAAATTTGTTTGCCTTTAATTTTCTCGAGTAACTTGTTAAAATGTTATTCAGCCAGATAAATGTATTTAGTTCTCATTATTGAGGCAAAATTTTATGAAAAAGTCACCTCGGAAAGTGTTTTTTTTTTTTTTTTTTTTCATTGTTTGGCGGGTGAGAATGGGTTGCGATTTGCAAAGTCCATTTGGAACGCAATTTGGAAGGCGGTAAACCGATTTTCATTGTCCGGTTATGTGGCCCGTGTTGATGTACACATCAGTGAACAGGTTTTGTTTAAACACATCCACCGCCAAATGGCTTTAAGAAGGGGCCCCCCTTATACACAAAACGGGAGTGCAAAAGACCTTAAGGGTTGATACTGAGCTTATGTTCCACTGTAGTTCGGAATCTGCAATGTGGGTTGAATATAACTATAAGCTAATAGCGAAGACACAGCGTATGGGTTCTGCCTACAATAAGAAAGACGTGGGTTGTTCGGATGTAGGAAGATCTATATATTTCATGTTAATAGTATGTGTTCGTGTAATATCAGTTTAAATACCATAACACATTCCATTCCATTTAAACAAGTGCATAGCAAATTAGTTATATGCTATATTATGTGTCTTTGTGCGAAAGTCACCAAAATAAAGAAAATGAAAGTGTTAACCATGACTTTGAGTCTCCGAATGCTCTATAACTACACAACAACACTCCAACGTATTGGTTTGTTGTTTATGTAACCAATATCATACAAACAACATTTATTCATAATTTATGTCACTGTGTTTTAATAAAAATAAATCAAGACATGCAATAATGTTGGTTAGTTGCCTGTTTTCCTAAGTGTCAGATCACACAGATTTGTAAAGGGCAATGCTCTTCTGTTTATTGTGTATTTTTTTTACTCGTGTCACTTCGTTAAAAGTTTCGACATTCTATCCGCCCAAATGCTCGAATGTTTATTATCCCTCGTCTACCACCCCCCCCCCCCACCAGTGAACTTCGCTCCGGTGCGCACTAAAATGCCCAAAAAGTTCGTAAAAGTGTGAAGGTAACCCCTTTACCGTGGGGTTTAGGGTATGCCGTTAAAGTCGAAGGGTAGGGGGGTGGTTTCCACTCCCTTAAGGAATTATTTTATGGTGCATTTTTTAAAATATTTATGTACAGTTGCTCCTAAAACTCATGTTATGTTAAACCTAGCCAAAAACTGCCATCACTTAGAGCTGAAAAACCGCATCAAAATCAGATATCCTACGTTTTTAGCGCAACATTAGATTTTCGCCTATTCTGGTGGGAAAATGCAATTTGCCAACTCGTGGACTTGATGACGTCATTGTGGATTCCAGACTAGGTATGTTGGTACGTATTATATTTTGTTGATATCAGTGGACAAGAGGGGACCAATAGCTATCCATTGGTATCAAAATCATAAGCCATAGGTGCTTTATAACGAATTCTTGAGGGGGTTGGTAACAACAACCCCCCAGTAAACAGTGTTACAAAAAAAGGTTGGTCAGGACGAGGGTAAGGAAAACTCAATACGATTTCTATGGCGGCCGTGAATTGAGGCCAACGCGACCCTTTTATGGCAGAAACTACGTATCTCAAAAACAGCCTTTGAGGTAGTTACCTTTAAAGGTTTTACAGTTTGCAATTCTTATACAGTGAAATTAGCTGATTGAGTACCTTAATATATTCATCAAATTCATGTAATCTATTATCATATCATTTTCTGTTTTTCTGTATATCCTTGGGTTAATGATTAAACCAATTTAAAATTACAATTTACAATTTGTCAAAGTACGTAGTGTTGTCATAAAAATAGGGGACGCAGTTATCGCAAAATACACATGCTATATTCCAATGGTTGAACACAAAATATTACTTCTACTAGAAATAAAATTCCTGAAATGTGTTGTTTGCAAACATTGCTAGTTTGGTCTTACGCGCTTTACTGGACTTTCTTCCCCTTCCTAGTTTAACGTACGTGGTTTCGGTCGTTGTTTGCGTAAAATGTTGCAATTGGCGCTGTATTCGCTGCCCCTCAGTGACTTGTTTCTGTGTAATATTTAAGAGCTGTTTCTTTAGTGTAGAACGCTATATTAAATGCTTAATATTATTATATATTATTATAGTTTGATTGTACCCCTCTGTAGTCCCATTTATTTGTATAGCAAAACACTGGCACACATATAAAGTTTTTATTGCAAAACTACGTATCTCAAAGTTACCTAGTTTTGCCATAAAATAATAAGTCTTTGAGAGAAAATGACACGTAACTTAAAGATACGCAATTTTGCCGAAAAAAATACCACGAGAATGGTAAAAAGCACCCGAGTTAGGATGTGCAATCTCAAAAGGGAAGCATTTCTGACTTTGTGAAATGAAAGCAGCGCCTTCAAATGGCCCAGAAATAACTTTATCTCAAAAAGTCAATATAAAGGCTGAACATTTCGCGTGGCCTCACAATTATTATTAAATGAATCTGCTCCACTATATCTTCGGCTGTGTAAATTCTGATGCCTACACATCCCATCAAATGAAATAATACCCTCGACAATGTGCATGACGTGACACGAGTGAAAAAAATAGACTATAATCGTTTTTGTTCATTCGTATCGTGACAGTGGGACAAACATTTGATACTACAGTTGCCGAGCCACCATACCCTCCAAACGAAGACAGATGCTTGTGTCAAAATATACTTCTAAAAAATAGATCTGTCTGTCAGCGAGTCTGTCCGGCTATGCGTTTCGTTATGCTTTGAATTATGGGGTGATATTTGGCATGAAGATAGGGGAGGATAGCCCGAGCTTTGTTTGCAGGGTTTCGGGGTGACCCAAAAGGTCAAATGTTATCTAGAGGTCAATTTGCACAGAAATGCCCTATGACCAACGAACAAAACACATCTGAGGTCAAAGGTCACACACATAGGTCAAAGGTCACACACGGGGCGATGCACTTAGTCTACTCATACAAGAAGAGTTCCCGGGCTGGTCGTTTACAGCAGTCTTTTCGAACTCCCATACGTTTTCATCATGCTTTATAGCGCAATCTGTCGGCCCATTTCCATTTATGAAATAAAATGCGAGGCGGTTTTGATTCATGAGATAGATAGCTTCTAACAATGTAAAGTCGAAATTTACCTAGGCTAGTCCGGAGATCGAATGGTTACCGGACATTTCCAACAGTTCGTCACCAATTAGATACGATAAAATATTATAATAAAATATTAAGGCGACTCAGAGATTTCGACAATAATTATTTGAGTAGGAAATTAAAAATAGTATCCTAGAACTAAAGATGGTCACCTAAAATGTTCAATTCCACACAGATAGAGAGAATTTTCCGTGTTATGCAGTGTAAACATTTATGGACAGTATAAGGTGCCATAAGATAAAGGCTATTTATAACAAAAAATCCGGATCCGGAATTTTATTATAACAAAGTTGTGGTTTTTTCTAATAAAGGACTTCGATTTTAGCTGAGTTATTTCACACAATGATTAGTATATTTACAAGCAGTACGCATTATGAACCTGCAAAAACACGATGATTTGAAACTGAGTGCGCCTCATCAGAGAATCTCGGAGTCAGCCTTAAATGTCTGTAGAGACCTACATAGATTTCCCTCTTACTATTAGCTACATAAATGAATTTACAAAACTTTTGATGTTCGATTTCATTCAGAGTTTTGTGTTGTAGTGCAGACTTACAAAAATCAGTGACAGCATAGTTGAATGAATATTGGTGCATGCGGCCAATGGTTGCGTTCTATTTTACAATTTCTGGGTTAATTGCTTTACTCTTTTTTTCATCAATACGTGCAAAGCAAAACAAATACTGGTCCTGACAGCTCGTCTTACAAAATTTAAACATTAGTATTACACTGTCTCTGATAATTAATGAAACAGAAATAAAAAGAATTATTCGCATAAAACTGTTTAACAATGGTTTGCGTAAGGGGGAAAAAAGGTATTTTGCGCTAACGCCAACAGTTATGGATGAACAAAGGCAAAATTTTCCCCAATAGCGGCTCTTATAAATAACGAAATAAGCTAAGTTTACACATAAATTCTTAGGAAGTCGTTAAATTTTTTTTTTTCCCCCCCCTCTCTCTTTGATGAAAAACCCTCAGCATATTCTTTCAAAGTGTGCCCTTTATTAAGTTACGAATCTCTCCACGTATACAATATCTGCCTTTCCTCTCCCCGCTATGCGCACTCACTTGGGCAGGACGACGAACGAAAGCATCCAAATCATTGATTCTTCTTTTTAAAATGTTAGAAAGGGATTATCAGAACCGCAAAACCAATCTATAGCTCATATTTGATCCTCTTTTTAAACCAAAATCCAAGAGCTCGAGCTATATGGACCAGTTAACATCCTACGTCACTCTCTTTTGTTGAATGCCAATCCATGCATGCCAATCGTTCATGGCCCCTAGTATTAAAAATCTAAAACATATCCAATTGCCGGTGTTTTTTTGTAACAGTCGGCCGGACCTAGTTCAACGATACCGGCCCTAACAGTTTACAATCAGTGCTGTTTTTAACGGTCTATATATACATGTTAGGCATTAGATAGCAGTCATTATGTTCGAATACCAGCACAATATATTGTAGTCAGAACCCTATGAGACGACAACATCCAACGTATAAAAATTACACGTGTCATGAGAGTTAATTTCATGTCAAACCTATTCATACACTTCTGGCCAGAATAAAACACAAAACCGAGCGTACTGTTTTGAAACTTCTTGCATGCAAAACCCAAAGAAACCCCTCTCTGCTGTGTTAAAAAAATCGGAAAGCTCAAACAGCGCGCAGTGGCAGTCAAGGCTCATCTTAAAACATCCAATCTGCCTGTGTCCTAAGTGTTGTCCTTTCTGTTTTCTTAATATTTGTGCTCTGGGAAAGTTCTTTTCATTTGTTTTATGAGATTATATGTTTGCACTCAATTCAAACAGATGTTATAAATATTTTATGGCAAATGCTCGCAAAAAAACTGCATCGCTCGCGTTATTGCTTTATTGCAATATTATTTCTAAAACCAAAATAATCGTGTCACTTTATTGATTACCCAAGTACACAATTAACGCGGAGCGAGTGGGGTTTTGATATTTCGTAACCAAATTCCCTATCGAACTTCTGTTTCCTTTGATGCGATGGACCTGTATGGCACAGGTTCGAAAACCGAAGATTCAGTGCCATTCCAGTAGATCATGTGCTTGACATAACGTTGTTGCACCCCCTGATTTTTTTTTTATGACAAAAAATCATCTTGTTTGGCATCGGTGGTGAACAATGTCCTTTTTCAATTGTGCAGTGTACAGTTAAATCGAGGAAGTTGGTACCCCACCCAATGGCGGATCCAGGAGGATGTGAAAAATTGTCCAGAATACCGGGGGCTGTCTGAAAAAGCTGTAAACTGGTCCAAAATAGCTCAAAATGGGCTGCTTTGAAAGATTTGCAGCAAGAATTACCGGGAGGCGCGCGCCCCCTCACTGGACCGCCGCGCCTGCCCCACCCCATAATCGATGGGGGGTGTTATTTCAAAAAGTGCAAGTATGAATTTGACCCCAGCCAACATATGGAGACGTCCCCCTGAACATTAAACGAACCTTACCTTTACCAATGAAACTTCCCCCAATCCACTAACCCCGGTACATACCCCTAAGATTTACCACTACAAATAGTTGAACACCTCACGAACACACTTTTACCGGTCACTCAACAATATTTATAACGGAGTCTAGGTGTGCCGCCGGGCACCGCTACGCCATTGCCATACACACGCCAAAGAATCCCTCAAACACCACCAAAACGAGGACACGTCGGGGCTACTTACGACGTCACATACCCTGCACATGCAGGAATGAATTCGCTGTGATCTACTCCAACCAAGTACTGCACGGGGTCGGATGTTTACAATAAGGGAATTCGATGCGCCGTGTGGACAGGAGGTTGCGATATTAGTCCATGTGAATTGAATGTAAAATACGAAACGATCGAAAATAGCAAAACGGTAAATGGAACGATGTATGGATGGGAATGTTTTGAAGTGTGGTTTGCTTTGTGCATATCAGCAATGTCAGGAGATTAAAGACGATGTCAGAAATAAACATGACATTTCGATAATATGGACTTTGATCTATTGCAAAACAAAATCGTATAAGTTGTCTATGAAATATTATGAGCAAAATGGGATGAATGTAATTGGCCAATTTGACCAGGTGCAAGCTTTGTGCTTGATAGTGAATATACAGGTGACCCAACCATGTTAATTATATTAAGCAGTGGGCGCTTTTCGATATGGTCGAATGATGTTGTAATGGTAAATAAGTCGTTTGTGATTTGTAAGAACTGTTGTTAATAGCCTTGTGTTTTTTCACTTGAGAGTTGCAGTGAGCACAATGAGTACGGTGAGATAGGGTAAAAACCATTCAGGCGTCACAATTTGCAGCAGATTAGTTGTGTCCCAAGATGACTGCATTAAAGCTCCAAGGTTATTGACCAAAAAAAAATTAGGTAAAAACCCATGGACATAATATGGAGAGAAGTACAACCAACGCGAAAACCACCAATTACTAATTCGATAACACCAATTCATCTCGAAAAAGCTAGGCACGCGATGTGTATTCATGTGATACACCGAATACCGTTTGTGATCTATTCTCTTTGCCGCGGTCAAATTCAGTGATACCGGGAAAGAAAAGCTGTCCACAAAATTGTATTGACCCGGATTGTTGGACCCCTGAACTGTAGGGTTGGGAAAATGCACCAGTACACTGTTTTAAAAAATTTCCGTAAATAAAGAAAACAGATTATCCGTAAATTTACGGAAAATAAATCTGTTTGAGAAACAATAACAATAAAAACAAAAAAACATAAAAATTACGGAAATATTTCACAAATGTCTGGCAGCACTATTTCCGGACTTTTTTTTTTGGTTCCGCGAATTTTAAAAATTACGGAAAAAAATTATTGTTTAAAATACACATTTTTTTTCCGTAATATGAGACAAATTTCTCTACAAATTACTGTTAAAAGTTCCGTTAATTGACAAGAAATTCTGTAAATTTACCCTAACAAGGTCTGGAATGGAAATACTGCTGCCAGAAATTTCCGGAAATAATTGACGGAATTTTTTTAACAGGTACATTCAATTGCCATCTTTTTTGGCAGTGTTGTCACCAAATAGAGGAGAATTTGTTCAGAAAAATACCGAAAAACCCCCCCCATCAAAATCCGTCATTCCTGTGTGGAGTACGACTGTATTAAAACAAGCTGCATTTTGGTGATTTGTGACCGTAATGTTAAAAATCTGTGGAAACATAATATGAAAATGTTCCGATCACTCCGACTCTTGAGAAACGGTGTTTGAAGTTCAATGTTTTTTTTTTTTTACCTTGTAACATGTATAAACTTCTGAGACTGGTGCACAAGGCGCGCCCAAAACGTGTAATTGTACAGCGAAAACACAAATTGTAATATTTAACTTCCGGTTATGTTGTATTTGTTTACAGCCGTTGGCTGTTTGATGCCGATACCATGTCGAACTATTCCAAAGTCAGTTCATCTGAAATATGAATGTTGAAAGTCATTACTTTATACCTAATTAAAAGGATAATTATAAAGTAATATTAACCTCGTCTCCGAAGGGGGGGGGGGCTGTTACCGCTCTCTTTCTTTTCTTTTCGCCCAACAAAACCCGGTTTCAAATGAGTGTTAATGTCTTGACATTTTATGCTCCGTTTCATGCCCACCCCCCCCCACCATATTTAAAAACACTACGGGTATAGGAAAGGTAAGGGTGATCCCAAAGTGAGGATAGCGGATGTGGCAATCACCCCCAGGCGTAAATCCCGGTGGATGGGGGATAATCTCCCCAATATTTTGATGAGGGGGATGGTCAATACGATTCATCCTCCCATGTTGAAACCATTCACGTGTTTTTGACACAAAATAACCTCATATGTACATAATAGGTTTACAACTGGTAAATTCGCGCCTTTGCGCGCATTTGTTTTAAATTACAATTATATTTAATGATTTTAGCTTCTCAATGGCACAATTTTTTAGCGCGCTAGTAATGGATTTTCAGCAAAACCCCATTAATCATAAATTTTCATCAACCAATCCCCAATGCAAAAAGAAATTTAAGCCAATGGACCCCCCCCCCCCATTCAGGAGCGAAATACCAAACACGCCCAGTACGCACAGGAATATCACAGACATTTGATTTGAGGTTGCAATAGATAGCAGGTCCTCTTCTTTCTTGATACCCAAAATGGAGTACCAAATACCAATGTCTAATGGACGTCATAATGTCTCTACATGATGGAAAAAATGTTTTAAGTGTTACAATATTATTTTGAGCCCAGTGTAATTTGCAACATATCAATGTTTCTTCCTATAGATGATGTTTGTGGACCTATGACGTCACTTGTTGACATTCCAGACGCCCTCTGTTGTTTTAGGAGGCAAAATATTACAGTAGTTTCTGTGAAAGACCACTAAAAATATGGGTATAAATGATTGGAAGAATCTTTCCTGATAAATGGGTCACAAAATGCAGATGGAGATTAGCTTTTTATGCTTGATAAGAAAGTTAGTTTATTTAATTGCGAACAAAAGTTACAGCAAAAACAGAATTTCCCCAATGCAAAGTATAGGAGCTTTTTGCCTGCCAGTTTCTCTTACACCAACAGGGGCGATAACATAAACAAAAAATGTCACCATTTTTTTTTCATCTATATGCAGTATTTTTTAAACTTTATACCTTCTGACGTATGTGACGTATCGGTGTGTATACATGTTTTGATACAATGGAAAGAGTAAAGTTAAGAAATTCTAAGCTATTATGGTAGGTACCAAATTTATAGGAATTGGATGTTCAATAAAGAAAATTCAAGCGAAAGGCCAGTAGCACCTCCTGCTGAGATGGGTGTTATCGATTATCTTAAGCCGGTAAATAGTGATTAATAAAAAAGGGCGGCAACGTGATAGGGGTCTTTGAAACTAGTGTTGGTTGTTGGTCCTTACTCTATCGCCATGGTTAAAAATCGCTGAATGAATTGTAATCTGAATTTTTGAAACGTATTTCAAACTTTCAGAGGGTATGTCAGTGGGGGTGGGTTAGAAGAGGTATTCAGGGAAAATTGTTTATTTAGGATGTCTCCATATTTTGAGCCGGAGGTTTTCATTTTTTTAATTATAACACCCCCCTACTTGTTGACGGGACACCTAGACCTCACTGAATGTGATAGGATTTGTTTTCGCTAAAAGCCTGAAAGATGACTTACCAGACATAAAAGCCTTTAGATCATAATTCGTTGAGTGTTTGTGCGACAGGGAATCATCCGTAGGGGGGTGGTAGCCCGCCCCCTACTGTTAGGAGAGAGTTTTTAAAAACTCATAGGGCTATTATTATTTGTCAAGCCCATTTGCAACTATCGTCACCGACTGGAGTAAGGTATAAAGGGCCAGCAGGGTAACTGGAAAATATTTGATGCTTGGTATGTTATGATGTTATGATGAAGTGGTGATATGGTAATCATCACTGGATACTTCTGTCACCGTGTGAGATACAATCTAACAGGCCAAGAGTGTGACTCTGTACCAAACTGGTTTCGAGCCTTTTAATCAAAAATAGTGATTAGAGTAGTGGGATTTGGGGAATTTAGTATTCGCATTTCTCTTCACCCTGTACTTTTTGCCAACACACAGAACCCACCACATTACATCCCACAGCAACCCCCTCCAACCCTCAATTCTCCCCCAACCCCTTTGGGGTTGGACAGCAATTGCCCACATTTCCCACTAATGACCCAAACCCCGGAGGGGTGGACAGCAATTGGCCTACATTTCCCACTACTGCCCCAACCCCGGAGGGGTTGGTGTGTGAGACCCAAATTTTTGCCAAAAAAAATTGAATTATAAAGTTGACATTATACAGGAAAATCAGAATGGCATCAAAATTTGTCAGCTGAGAAATTCGAATCTCGCGTGCAAAAGCAAAAAAAAAGCCAGGTTCCAAATTCGATGTTTCTCGAGAAGGGAAAATTATTGCCCTTCACTAAATTTAAGTTCACCGATACCAAATTCGCGAGGCCTTGCATGTAAACTAAATTTGGTGGGCGAAGACCCTCACAATAAGTTCAAGGTTTCGCCCAGGGCCTCTCACCGAGCGTTTCAACTTGAAGAAATCAGATCTGCCCGGGTTCATCAGATCCAATGGCACGACAAAAAAATGCAAAGGCTCATAAAAAAACTTAAATGTTATCCGGTTTTGATTTGGTTTTGAATGAGTCCGAGCCAGAGTCAGATTATGAGTCTGATTATGGATCCGAGAGTGAGTAAACCCTGGTTTGACCAGGGATTTTTTTTTTTTGGCCTCCGTCGCCAACCCCGTAGGGGTTGGTTCCAGACGGAATATTGTGTTTTTGAATTTCTGCAAAAAAAAAAAAAATGACTATAAAATTTTGTAAATATAGAAAATCAAGATGCCTGCCGGGCTGTATAGCACAACACCAGATTTTTTCGTAATTATGGGGCGAAAGAGGATGGTTCTTTTTGAATGTGAAACATTGAGAGTTTTGAAGACCCGCCCCCCCACCGTGGATATTTTCGGTATAAACTTTATTTGAATGGAGAGGGAGAGGATGGTTTTATATTCAAATCGTTTCATATACGAGTGTTTCAAAGGTGAATTCCAGTAGAGCTTCAAAACGATCTATAGAACAATATAAGACACAACCATATTGACAATCTATCTCAATTGCTACTCCATCGGCTAACTCTCGAAAAGCCCCTGTCGGAATCAGAGGAAAGGAATGCAAACACCAATTCCAGTCATTTCCATTTGCCTTGGAAATGATGAAATAGACATTTGCTTAGCATGAAAGCTGCGCAAAGACTAGGTGTCGATGTTGGTACAATTTCAGCAAATCGTACTAAAAGAAAAAAAGGTCATAATACCACACAGTCAAAACAAAAAAACCCTTTGGGTTGAGTACCAATTTTGAAAAGCATAACAAAATTCCTAGCTGGATCAGCTAGGATTGTTTTTAATTATTTATACAACCAAACTTAAGCCTCTAATTTTTTCCCCTTAGTGACCTACCTTCGGAGCAATGTTTCTGTTTCTCCGGGCCTTGTTTTTTCCATCCCCCCCAACAGCTCAATTCCAGCTTGTTCACCTTCATACCGACTCTCTTTCTCTTCTTTCACCGTCAATTTCGATTAGATCTGCACGGCTCTGTGCTTGATTCTGCCTTGGTGAGTTCTATAATTGTTCTAACTTGCCTATAATGTGATGAAATTCTTCGTTTCTAACAGTCATCCTGAGCGCACTGGACACTAAATCTTTCACGGTATTCAGACTAAACTCAGCGGTTCTTTTGATGCTCTCACCATGTTTTTGCAATTTTTTTACTTGTTCGCTTTTTTTTTTTTCCGAGAGCCAACTCTGGCTGCGCTTTAAAACATCCACCAACCATTGACCACAACCTCCAAGAGGAATTGATACAACAGCAGCCTATTCCACTTGCCTGAGTTCCAACTGCGCCAGTTCCTGTCCCGACTGCAACTAGTCCAGAGACTTGAGCGAGATGGTAGAACACATTCCATGCGGTCTTGATATTTTTTTCCTCCTTAGCTTATCTCGGTGATCTACTTCACCTACCAAAAATTCTCTGATTTCAGAGATTTGTTTGAGTCGACACTGCGCTACGCTCGTTTCATCACCATCCAGCTCCAGGATAATTTGTTCGGTGCACTAGGTTTCTTCACAATCATCTTTTATCTCATTAGATCAACAGCACCCTTCATCGTCGGTAAATCATTCAACGTGATAATCTACAAAGTGTTGGATGATTTCCGATTTGCTGAGATGTCTGTCATAGAAGCTCATAAAGCCTATTGTTTCGATTCCCATCATGATTCTGGTTACTATTCCCTAGTATTAGGTTTTTCATGGCATTGTTTTCAGCTGAACACCATTCAACAACCCAGAAGCATACTTGTTTATTGTGTTGTACTGGATCGCAATGATTGAGTTTGGTGGTATCCAGGGAGAATAGTTTCGGTTTCAACATGCATATTACCCCTCATTGATGGCAAAATTGTGTATGTTAGGGAACCATCTTGCCATTGCCATTTTCGTCTGAATGTATTTCCGACATTTCTGGGGTTACTTATCATACCAACGCGGATTTTCCGATATCGAATCGTGTAACCCTGACACCCAAATTTAACACCGCGCATAATCGGAATGTTTTTCACCAGCTGCGTACCCTTGATTTTATCTCGATCATTAGCGAGATTGTCAGTGGTGCTTATTATGGTTGCTTCAGTTAAACCAAAATTTCTTCGTGGGGGTAAATTCCACAATCCTATCGCCTGTGTAGGTTCCAGAGTCCAACCAATCTTCAAAATCATCCAAACCTAGCATAATCTGATAGGACTCTGCAACACCAACTTGAAGATTTTCGGAATCGTCATTTCGATCAAACCGGTTTCCACGATTGACTTCGAGGGTAAGCTCTGTGATTGCGCGTAGTTAGTTTTTGAGCTAACTTTGAAAAGTTAATTTCAGCTGGAACAACAACATCTGTGGAATGTTGCATGTCTGCTCCGTATCTTACGGTCATATCTTGGTAAAGGTTGTACCATCCACCCTGCAAACGTTGTACTGCTCTCTCTTCAGCGCTATTGTTTTCTCCTTCCATCAATTTTCCATCGATTTGTACGGTTGCCTTGGCTTAGCGTTAATTATGTTCAGGCTTTTCATCTTTTTATTTACTAAAAATAAAGATGCTCAGCTATCGTGTTGGGGGTGTTTTTGAACCGACGCATCCATTCTCTTTGATAAACCAGGAAATTCACGTGAATGGAAAAAAGAGCTTCGGAATCCGTTTTCCAAACATTGGATGATTACAAGCTCCCAAGTTCCAGACGGTGGACATGGAACGAAGTTTATCAACTGGCTGTCCATCCGATTGCAGTTTTGGCAGAACCAACTACATTTTTTCGTTTGGGGGCACGACCCACGGGTGCGGTATCCCTCTAATAAAGAGCTCCAACACGGAGAACCCAATGATCAGAGCGTCTTCAGATTTCACCTACTATCAAATAACGAATTTGAGTGGATGAACTTTCCTATTCCCAATTCCCTTCGAGCGGGTCCGTTCAGGGATTGCTTAAATACATGCCATCGATATGAAAGCCTTTTTGAGAGATCTGCAATCCAGCGATTCGGTATTAACACAATGAAAATTTTCGGCAGTAATTCGATCCTCTGAATGGCAATTGGACCGCTAGATATGTGCCACCAAACCACCCCCCCGAGGGAAGAGAAAGTCCTGAAGACCAGCGATGGCTATATTATAAGTTAATCTCCCAGGGGTGTACATTCCATCCCGGCAATTTGGTAGTGGACCAGGCCATACATGCAAGGTAGAATACGTAGAACAGAATTTCAGACGAGATCCTGGTTAGGGGCGATGGTGTCTTCGGATGGTACCATTTATTCCATCATAGGATCCTTCGTTTGGATTAAAAAAAAAAAAAAAAAAATCCTATGGATTTTACTAGGGCTGGTGTTGAAGGATCAATGATTCAATCAGTACTTACGCGTGGGCTATCTAAGAGCACAAGCTCAATCTAGGTCAAGCATACTAGGTAAAGGTAACCTTTCGATGGCTCAAAAACAGTTTTTTCAAGCCAATGTAGAGATGCCATTCATCAGCAGTCGATATTCCAAGCTCGATAGAGAGGTATCAGTCTACCCTGTCATTACCTGAAAGCAAACTGGATTCTGGTCGTGGTCAAAGTTTATACCTAATACCAAGCAACCTGGACCTTCATTGGACCTTCATGTGGGAAGTTTTCAATGGGTAGCAACAACAACCTTATATCACAAATCGCAACTACGGAAATGCAACTTGGTCTTAAAGAAAATGTGAATGCCTAGGTTCCTGTTCACGGTCAGAGTTTATCCGACTGACGTTTTGCCGCATCCCACGCGGAGAACCACCAATTGGGGATAGCTGTCACTGACGCCTGTTTTAGCATATGATGATTTCGCTATTGCGGCTGCAAATAAGACTTTTTTCTCACGATGATAAAAAAACTGATGTTCACGGTTGGGGGAAATTTAGGATCGATTAAGCAATTTGGGATTATAAATAAAAATATGGCAGCCCCTGAGTTATATGATTGGCTCCGCCTTGATCAATGCTACTGAGCTTCCAGCAAATTTTTCCTTTTCAGTCAAAATGGCTTCGCTGCTGAACGTGAGAGACACGATCGTGCAGATCGATACATTGCAAAATGATAGAGATCAGTGGAACGAAGCTAGACGTAGAGAGAATAGACCTATTTAACGATAAGAAGCTGAAACAGGAAGATCTGCATCCGAACAAACCTTTTAAAGATGTTGCCTCGGCTATCAGACACAGTATTACAATCTGACCGGGATCCAACTAGAAGATTTTCCTCCAGAGCCTCAACTTCAACCTCACCACACTATTATCGTAGACGAGGAGCAAAAAGAGGCTATTCAAAAAAGGAGAATTGGCTTTGGCTGCTGTTGGAATCACAAGAGCGACAGTGAAGTGTTGGTTTGGTACTACTCCTTTGTTTGAGGACAAAAAAAAAAAAAAAATCCCCAGCAGGAATTTTATCATCCTGCTTGGGATCTGTTTCTTTACTTTGCCCCTGGGGACTGATATCCTCGGTAATGAATCCCTGAGTGACCAACCATCTCTGATCATTGTCGCTGAGAACACGCTTAGCAATAATTTCCAACATCTTCGATATCCAATTTTCCCCAAATTAGAGTCTGCATTTTGAATTTTTTTTCATAATCATGGTGTTTCCAAACTATAGTCCGCAAGACCGCGGAGTGATAAGCTCGATTGACTATTATATTCACATTTGAAATCCGCCATTTTCTCACTTTTTTATTTTTAATGAAAACCTGAATCAAGATCGATATAAACGCGTACATTATCACGACAACCACCTCCATATTGTTAGCATGTTTTGAGTAGTTTTTCTTTTTTCATGTACAATTTTCCAATGATTTAATTTCATCTTCGATTCTGTCTCTCACCTCCCAAAGTCTCTCTTCCCTTCTTTCAGCTCAAGGCGGTTCTTGTCTAACTGCTAGTCTCTCTCCATTGACTGCTATACTCTCCATTCCGATTTCATCTCCTCCATGTTTTTTTGTATTTATGGTGAAAAAAAAACCCTTTATTGAAATTTTTAATTTCAATAGGTTTTTTTATTCGATGATCTTTTTCCGTATTCCGTCTGACCAAGTCATACAGAATATATCCAACAACACCCACTATCAACAACCATAGGTTTTCTGCGAGAATCCACACCGCTCCAGCTGCTTTTTCAAACTGAAGCTCACTCAGGGTGAGTCAAAAAGATTGTTACACTCGTGGTGTGTTTGGAATTTTTTCTCAAGCTGTGATAATTTACCAACGATCCTACCTATCACATTAAAACAGGTTCTTTTCATCTCTAAGAAATTTTGATTTTTTTTGGGGGGAATTGTTTTCGAACTTGCATTGCGACGTATGCTAACCTTAAGATAGGTAACCCCATTTTTTTTTTTTTTTTTTTTTTTTTTTTGTTTCACTCTGTCCACGGATTCACTTTTGTTGAATTTGGCCAAAGAGACTTTTGGATGAGTCTAACCAGTACAATCATGACTTCTTTGCTTTCTTTTGATTACCTTTTTGTAAACCTTCACCATGAAAAATGTAACACTATTTTCATTATTGTTAATCAATAACAAATTATTGAATTTTACCCCATATCTTGAAGCATTTACATTTACTTCAATAAATGTTCCGAATTGTTCACATATCTAATCTTTCACGGAAAGGAAGTGAATGCCATATGTAGGCAATCCTGTGCAATCCAGCCGGTTGACCCACATTTTTCCACCGACTCCCAACCTGATTTTTTTTTTGGTGGGGGGCTACTTTGGGTAATCCATATTGAAATTACCACACATGCAACGTCCATCTGCCTTTCCCTTTGATTCAATCTTCCTCCCCTTCCCTCTCTTTTCTCTAACTCCCTTTCTGCTTGTCCTTTTCCCACTTCCTGCTTTACCGCTAGCTTTAAGCTTTTTCCTTAGGTAATGGGGAAGGGGACAATGCTTCCCCTTCCCACCTCTCTGTTTACCTACTTTCACTTACTATTGTTCAGAAATGTTTAGCAACACAGTCTTATGGATTAGTAAACTATGGTTACTTTAGAACAAAATACCAAGGAGTGAGCATTTCGATACATACCCCATAGCTTTGCCGCTGTGGACGTGAAGAATTGTACCACCGTGTCAATATGGTGTTTGGCGGCTTTCCGTTAATTTTACCATATCTGCAATATCGAAAAGATACTTTAGATTTTTTTCCAGTGACAGTGGATTAAAGGACTACTGGTTCCATGTATAAAAAACAATTTCGTGAACTTGTTAAATATTTAAATATTTAAAAAAAAAAAAAAAAAAGTGTAAATCTTTTTGACTCACCCTTAAGCTACCGATTATGCCGGAAGTGCGATTAGTCAGTTTATCTCCCGCTTCGCATAGATCAGCTATTTTTTGCCTTTGTGCCTGATCCATTTTTTTCTCTGTCAAAGTTTTCCGGCTTGGGTTGGAGCTGGCGGGGTCGGAATCCGAGTTTAGGATCCGGTTTGGTTTTGGAGCTGGAGGTACGGATGATACTGCCGACTTGGTCGCTGCTCTATCGATGCCACAATGGTTGAGATCGCAGACATATCGCGGTTAAGATCGATGCTATCGTGACACCCTCGCGTCTGAACAGCTCACCGACTCGATCACGTAAACTTCCATCGCTTTCGATGAAGTTTTCAATCGTCGCTCGGTAAACGCTGAAGAGAGAATTTCTGACTTTAGCTTCTTGTTCTGCTATATATGATGGGCCACCCGGTAGTTGATTGGAGTCTTTGTTTTTAATCGTTAATGGGTCCTTTGGTTTAATAGTTGAAGGGTCTTTTTTATAGTTAAGGTGGTTTTTGTGCTATATTTGAGTGGTCCTTTGTTTTATAGTTGGGGGGTCCTTTGTTTTATAGTTAGATGGGGTATAGTCGGAGGGGGTCCTTCGTTTTCATAGTTGAGGGGTAGTTGTTTATAATTGAAGGGGTCCTTGGTCTTTGGTTTTGGTCTTGAGTCTTTTGTTTTATAGTCCCCAGCTGAGGATAGATTGCCATTCATAAAAAAAAACACTAAATAAGTCGTTTGATGTGCCAACTAGTACCTATTGATGTAAATTAACGAAAATGTGTTGTATGGCCTGTATGCTTCTAAATAAGAGAGCGTGACATTTGATAAGAGCTAGTTTTGATATCCGTAAGCTTCTAAAAGCGAAAATAACGTCGTCAGATTGAATACAACTGATTTAGTGACAAAACAAACCAAACTATGTCATACAGGTAAAGACATACAAGTACACTTAATCTAACAATTATTTCAACCTTCTGCACTGTTCGGACAACGCTAGGTTAATGTCATTCAACATTACTTACTGAAAAGGTGATCGTGAAATTTACAACATTTACTTTAAATGAATTATACGAAATTTTGAAGCTTCTTCTACCCTACCTGCAATAGCAGAACATTTGTACTTAACAATATATCTACTCCACTACATCATCGGCTGTTGTAAATTTCGAGGCCTAACATCCCGTCAATGAACTCATCCCTCGACATGTGCATGGATTGACTGTTCAATTAACTTAGATTTCCGGTGGAAAGTATCATTTCCGCAAGTATCATAGTACTAGCTCAAAACGACAACGGTATAAAGCGTGAAACTAATGTGTGCGTGAGAGACCCTGAATCAATTGCCCTATTGTTCACCATTGTTCCCTGACTGTGAGCCCGGCGGAAATATCTCCTGCCACACCGGTTTTAATACTTATTTCAGAAATATAACTTTTCGAAAAACGAATCACGAAATGAAAGTTGTTATTCATCATGGACCCAACAAGATCAATGGGTTTTCAACTAATAAAATAATTTACAAACTGATTTTTTATTGGCAAACGCAACAAACTGGGTCCAGTAATATTGACTTTTGACTCAACTTTGATGGCATAACCCATTCAAAAGTATATTTATAATCGAACATTATTGAGTCGTGGACCTTGTTTTGATTTCAGGTGTTTTTGTTGAAATACCGATCATTAATAAGAGTTCCTGTCTGTTTTATTTTTCATTGGTTATGAACCAAAGAATCATACAGCTCTCCCTGTAATGCTTTATAATAAAAAAAAACCAATGCGTGGCGGTGTTGATTCATGAGATAGATAGCTTATACCAACGTAAAGTGCTAACACGAATTTCGAATATTTTCCTGAGGGGCTCGTCCGGGTACCACAACTTTCCAGAACATAGATCGATTAAAAATAAATTTTGCCAAATATTAAAATGTCTGTAGAGACCTACATAGTTGTCCTCTTACTGATAGATGACATAAACATTTCCAAACATTTGATGATCGATTTAGTCTGATGAGAGGTCACCGGCAGCAACAAAATTTACGAAATCAGTGTCGTGTATAGTTGAATTATTGGTTGCATGTTTGGCATGCCCCTTGTTTGCGTTTCTATTTTAAAACAATTTCTGTTTAATTGCTTTACTCTTTTGATCAATACTTACAAGCCAAAACAAGACATTTTACTGACAGCTCGTCTTGAACAAATTTGAAATTAGTATACACTGTTGCATAATGTAATAAACACAAGAAAAAACATTATTCGCAAAAAAACCGAATAACAATGGTTTGCGTAAGGGGGAATTGTATTTTGCCCTAACGCCAACATGTTATGCGT